>JARQOC010000002.1:452138052-452245482 GCA_033576535.1 Allobates femoralis | reverse complement strand
AAAGGAAAAGATTAATATAGGCAAAAGAACACAGACACTGGACAGAGAAAGAATGGAAAAGTGTTATGGACAGATGAATCAAAGTTTTGAGGTGTTTGGATCGCACAAAAGAACATTTGTGAGACGCAAAATAACTAAAAAGAAAAAAGTGCCCATCAAGCCAATCCAACTTGTGGGAGAGGCTTCAGGAAGCATGGGGTGGCATGTCTGAAGATTACCTCAGCAAATTAGCAGCTACAGTCACTGCCAAAAGTTTTGAGAATGACACCAAAATGATATTTTCACATGATCTGCTGCCCTCTGGTTTTTATTTGTGTTTGTCTGATGTTTATATCACATACAGAAATATAATTGCAATCATATTATGAGTACCAAAAGGATATATTGACAGTTAGAATGAGTTAATGCAGCAAGTCAATATTTGCAGTGTTGACCCTTCTTTTTCAGGACCTCTGCAATTCTCCCTGGCATGCTCTCAATCAACTTCTGGACCAAATCCTGACTGATAGCACTCCATTCTTGCATAATCAATGTTAGCATTTTGGCAGAATGTGTTGGTTTTTGTTTGTCCACCCGTCTCTTGATGATTGACCACAAGTTCTCAATGGGATTAAGATCTGGGGAGTTTCCAGGCCATGGACCCAAAATCTCTGTGTTTTGTTCCCTGAGCCATTTAGTTATCACCTTTGCTTTATGGCAAGGTGCTCCATCATGCTGGAAAAGGCATTGTTGGGCGCCAAACTGCTCTTGGACGGTTGGGAGAAGTTGCTCTTGGAGGACATTCTGGTACCATTCTTTATTCTTGGCTGTGTTTTTAGGCAAGACTGTGAGTGAGCCTATTACCTTGGCTGAGAAGCAACCCCACACATGAATGGTTTCAGGATGCTTTACAGTTGGCATGAGACAAGACTGGTGGTAGCGCTCACCTCTTCTTCTCCGAATAAGCTGTTTTCCAGATGTCCCAAACAATCGAAAAGGGGATTCATCAGAGAAAATGACTTTACCCCAGTCCTCAGCAGTCCACTCCCTGTACCTTTTGCAGAATATCAGTCGGTCCCTGATGTTTTTTCTGGAGAGAAGTGGCTTCTTTGCTGCCCTCCTTGAAACCAGGCCTTGCTCAAAGAGTCTCTGCCTCACAGTGCGTGCAGAAACACTCACACCAGCCTGCTGCCATTCCTGAGCAAGCTCGGCACTGCTGGTAGTCCGATCCCGCAGCTGAAACAGTTTTAAGATATGGTCCTGGCGCTTGCTGGTCTTTCTTGGGCGCCCTGCAGCCTTTTTGACAACAATGGAAGCTCTCTCCTTGAAGTTCTTGATGATGCGATAGATTGTTGACTGAGGTGCAATCTTTCTAACTGCGATACTCTTCCCTGTTAGGCCAATTTTGTGCAGTGCATTGATGGCTGCACGTGTTTCTTTAGAGATAACCATGGTTAACTGAAGAGAAACAATGATACCAAGCACCTGCCTCCTTTTAAAGTGTCCAGTGGTGTCATTCTTACTTAATCATGACTGATTGTTCGCCAGCCCTGTCCTCATCAACACCCATACCTGTGTTAATGGAACAATCACTAAAACGATGTTAGCTGCTCCTTTTAAGGCAGGTCTGCAATGATGTTGAAATGTGTTTTGGGGGTTAAAGTTCATTTTCTAGGCAAATTTTGACTTAGCAAGTAATTGCTGTTAAGCTGATCACTCTTTATAACATTCTGGAGTATATGCAAATTGCCATTAGAAAAACTGAAGCAGTAGACTTTGTTCAAATTAATATTTGTATCATTCTCAAAACTTTTGGCCATGACTGTAGAATGCCAAAGGTCTGCAATGCTGTAATTGCTGCAAATGGAGCATTCTTTGATGCAAAGTTTGAAGCAAAGTTTGAAGGAGAAAATTATTATTTCAATTAAAAATTATTATTTCTAAGGCCCATTTCACATCAGCGGTAATCGCTGATCGCGGCAGTTGCGGTAAAAAAAATGCAACTGCTGCGATTACCGCATAATGGCCGCCGCAAGCCCCATGCTATGTCTATGGGGCTTGTGGCAGGTGCGGCAAGTGCGATATAGCTGCGGTTTCAGCACTTGCCGCAGATGCGGCCGCATCTGCCGCAAGTGCCGAAACCGCACTTGCCGCACCTGCCGTACACTTACCGCAAGCCCCATAGACATTGCATGGGGCTTGCCACAAGTGAACCGCAAATGCGACCGTTATGCGGTAATCGCGGCAGTTGCGCTTTTTTCACCGCAACTGCCGTAATCGGCGATTACCGCTGATGTGAAAGGGGCCTTAGAAATAATGATTTTTAATTGTCAGTGTCTGGACTCTATTTTCTATTCATTTTGCAACTCAAACGCAGTATTGTCTGGGTGACCCCAAACGTTTGAATGGTAGTGTATATGATTCCAATTGATTAATGTAGGCCCTTCAGATTTTAGAATGGACAAAAAACGTTCTAGATTATGTGCTTTTTATTCTTTTCAACTGACACATAACGAAACCCATATGGATTCCATAATAATCCGAAAAACCCTTCTGCTTCTGTTATGCAAAGGAATCATTTTGGACATTATTTCAGTTCCCAAAATTTGCCTAAAAGGTTATGATGTGCCTTGGAGTGTTCATCTCATGAAATGACTTTAAAGGTGAATTACATATTGAAACATACATATTACATAGCACAGAGATATTCTTTCTAAATGTACACTGCCATATTATGGCTCCAATTTGTGTAGAGCAGCAGTAGGGCAGGTCAGATGTACATAGGACCTTTTTCATGGTTCTTACATTTCATGCAGAGCCAACCAGAGTTTTTTTCATTTCAGATTCCGTCCATCTGAAAGTATCATTGGATATATTCAGCGTTGGCTCTACGGCCCATAATTAAGGCTCAGAAACTTTATGTATGACTTCTAAATGGTTGCTTTATTCCCAGTCTTTCTCCACATTTCCAACCTATGATCAGTGGAAAAAATATAACCCCCCTCAAATTACAAAAGCTCAGACACAACGGGGAAAAAGCTGATTTAACGCAATGCATAAGAATCTAAGATCAGTCTGAAGTATGAACAGCTTTACAGTTAACATGATACACCATATACATCTCCAAAACAAAATGGACCTCTACAAGCGAGGACAGTAGAAATCACTGATATAGTAACAGATTATATAAAACTGCTGGAAGTTCCTCTATTTCTACATGGACAGTGGTACAGTATTTTGTGCTTGTAAGAAGACCCTGGAGCCGAACAAGTATGAAAGAAACGACAACAGGCATTTCTCCCATTATTTAATGATGTGAGGCTTGTCACTCCAGGCCTGGGATTTCTTCTTAGCCAATTCCATCCAAGAAGGTTCCTGTGAGACTGAAAATGTTTGTCGCTTTTGTAGAGTTTTCTCCTCTTTCTCTGTCAGCAAAGTCAATTGTGCAGCTAGAAGGAAAATGAAACGATTAGAAGAAAAGCACGCTCAGTGGTTAATTAATAGAGCTCATATCTAGTGATTGGCGAGCCGATGTTCGGGTTCAGCGGATCTGTTTGGGCTTTTTTTAAAGTGTGGGTTCAAGATGGGAAATGACCTGAACTTGAGTTCGAACCCTGAACCTGGATTTTAAAGTTATGAAATGGTGGCTAAGAAGGCTGTCAAAAAAAAGCAAAACAGTGATTACACATCAGTATCATACTTAGGGCCGCTTTACACACACCAACTTCTGTGTCCAACTTCTGAACAGATCTCTGGTTGCAGTGAAATCATGGACACAGTATTCCATTTTGTGGCTGTGAACAAATGGCGCAATGTGTCCATGATTTCACTGCAACCAGAGATCTGTTCAGAAGTTGGTCACAGAAGTTAGTGTGTGTAAAGCGGCCCTTACTGAGGTCCGCACACTTGTACTTCTGGGTTGCTCATTAACCTCCTGATTATTCACTGCACGGTAGATGCTAGAATGTATGGGCTGTTTCCAGGTTACTGCACTGGCTCCAATAGCCAATCATAGACGCCCACTCTCTGTGACGAGCGTCTGTGATTGGCTGTTGCGCCCCTCAGCTATTGAGCCAGCGTCTGTGATTGGTTGCCATAGGCAACGAACCTGATGTAGTAGTGAAAAAATAAATATTAAATCATTTCTAAAAAAAAATGACAGAGCTTCACTGTATGTTTGATTCTCAGCTGCCTGGCAATCACTGCTGGATAACATTATTTTTTTAAATTCTTTAAATAATTAAAAAAGAATGTGTGCGCTTTGCCCTGCTTTTGATTGCCAGCAAAGGTAAAAACCAGGCAGTTGGGGGCTGGTATTCTCAGTGTGGTGAGGTCCCCCCAGGCTAAATAATAGCTGCCCACAGCGACCCCAGAAATTGGTACATTCATTAGAATCGACAATTCCTGGCGCTTTACTCGGTTCTTCATGATGCCCTGGTGTCGTGGCATCAGGGTGATAGAAGGGGTTAACAACAGCTCAGTCTCTTTGAGACCCGCCCATTATCAATCCTGTAAGTAGTTAAAAAACAGCACACAGAGAAAAATCATTTATTTGAAATAAATCACAGATAACCCTCATTTTCCAATATATTGCCCCACACACACCCTCCAACGATGGTCCCATAAAGCACACAATCCTAGCTCTGTTTTATCCAGAGGCTGAGGCAAGGGAACAAGATGCAATCTCTGTGATCACAATGACTGCAGCGAGGGGCAGAGACATCACTCACTGAATCACTGAGGGTTCCCGCGGCAGTGAATTTACATGACCCCGCTCCCGGCATGAAGTGATGTCACGACTTCTCATGGCAGTCAGTGTGATCGCAGGGAGTCAGGATTGTGTGCTTCGTGGGACCATCATCGTGGATTATCATTGGAGGGTATGTGTAGAGTTAATAAATGGGAAAATTAAGTTTGGCTGTGTGATTTATTTCAAATAAAGGATTTTTCCCTGTGTGTTTTTCTTAACTATTTATTCACAGGATTGATAATGGGCAGGACTCATAGAACATTCAGAGAATTGGTATATCTGCAGCAGAGAAAAAATGAATACTATCAAAATTGCAGCATGCAGCCCTGTACGTAACATATTGCAGGAATCAGGGTTTATGCTGCCATGTCATGTTGATGTCAGATGGGGTAATAAATAGTTAGTGAAAGGCTCCCTTTAATGAGTTTAATATAACATTTTGAAGAATTAGCTAAATATTTTCTGACTCTGTTTTCCCATTGATTGTATGGACTGGTAGACTTACACACTGGCACAGAGGGAGAAATAAAGCAAAGGAATAAGCATAATGAGCAGCTAATTGCCCTTTTTTTTAGTAAAGAAAATGCCGGCTACAGGATGGGATCACCAGCTATCAGCTGCTAATTGTGGGAGGCCTGGCAGTAAGTGTAAATTTTTCTTATAGTGCCACCACACTGTGTGATACTGCACTACACAGTGCCTATTTTAATGAACTGAGTTGTCTGTGTAATTCAAGATGAGATCGGTCCTCCAGCGTAACTGCTTTCCATGTTGCCTGGACCTGTTAGCAGGTTCATAGTAGCCAATTTTTGCAATTCACATATGCACTTCTCGGCATTTCCGGCAGTTTGCCGCATCTGTTGGTAGCCAGAACACTTGCAGTAAGATGGCGTTCAGCCTAATGCATTCCATATGGGACTTGCGGACTGCTCTTGTGGATTTTGCACATGTGGCACTTGTGGCAAGTCAAAAAAGCTCTGCTAGCAGCAGTTTTTGTCCATTGCCTTAAGTGCTGGCTTGGCCGGATCACGGCAAAACCGCAAGTGCCACACATGTCTGCAAGTCCCATAGTGAATGCATTAGGTCGAACGCAGTCTTGCTGCAAGCGTTCCGGCATTTGGCAGATCAGGCAGAACTGCCAGATCTGCTGTGAATGGCTAGAAACACTGATGTGAAAGCAGCCTTATTCCTGCAGCTCTGCCAAGGGATTTTTTTTTTTTTAATTCAACATACTATTTCACTCTGCTTAGGCTGCCTTCACATTTGCATATGTGAACGCAGCTTATGCTGCGTTCCCATACGCATTCAAACGCATGCAAACTGGGTTCCTATGTTTAACATAGGAACGCATAGTGCCTGCGTTTGGCAGCGTTTGCTGCGTTCGGGTGCGGATGCGGACGATATCTGCTCCTTCTGGTGTCCCGCGTCCGCACCCGGGACGCAGCATGTCGCGTCCCTGGTGCAGACGAGAGTGTGTGATCTGTACGCAGGCATCCGCCTGCGCACAGATCACATATAGGAGTCAATGGGTGCGCACGGCGGTCTGCAAGCATCTGCAGACCGCCGTGCGCTCCATTATAAACATAGGGGCTGCCGTCTGCATGAAGATGCTTGCAGATGCCTCCGCAAAACGCTGCGGAGGCATCTGCAAATCTGAAGGCAGCCTTAGTGCTTGTTCAATGCTATTTTTTGTAGTCTTTACCAGATAAAAAAAAAATTAAGAACGAAGGAAAGAAAGAAACACAATACTCAGGAGAACAACAGGAACAAAATATGAGCAAAATCTGGCCACTTTTGACAAGGTCACAGGTCTTCTATAACTGGATAATCCTTTTAAGAGGACTTGTCATCAGATCAATAGACAGATTTGTCCTGTTTTATTCCAGTTGCCCACCTGCGTACTCTTAAAATATGCCCTGCGGACCAGAGTCTAGACCTTTAGTAGCCAGTTTAAAGAGAAAATATAGATATATTAGATAAGTGGCCAGTTTAAATAGAAAACATAGATTTTTGTGATACGTGTGTGTGTATATATATATATATATAATATATATATATATATATATATACACACATATATGTGTGTGTATACACTGTATTTTAACCCTTTCTGAATGAATAATTGTGAGGATATTGAGTGTTCACACATTGTTTGAGATGTATGTATATGTGGAGGACATTGATGTCTAGAATATTAATGCTTTTGTGCTTAAGCTGCACAATAGACAGCCTCTTCTGGTGAAAAGTGTTTTTCTTACCATGGACAGGATGTGGCAATGTGTTTGCTCTTTGCCTCTGTTCGCTCTTTTCAGGTTTTTTGTCTTGTCCACATGGTTCAGGAAGAACTGAAACTGATATGCTTGTTGTTTTGTTCTGAATTACGTCAACATGCTGCTTGGAAGGGACCTTAAAGAAAAAATTTGTTTTTCATAGACTTAACTTTTAGATTTTTCACTGAATTTAGCAAATCTGATGCATGCATTCAGTTACAACCTTTACTGAGTTATCCCGCCATATGCCATTGACTTGACAATTATACTAGCCAAGAGTGACTACATACTGTTAGTCAAGGACACTAATTAGCATAAGGAGATGTAGGTAACAATCTCATTTTTTACAACCCTTGTAGGACAGTTTTAGCTCAGACAGGGATGGTTAGGGATAGGGATAGGGACAGACAGATAGTGATAGGTTTGGGACAAAAACGAGCTGACAGGTTCCCTTTAGTATTTAGTTGCACACCCTTTGGAATAAATAACTGCAATCAATCTCTTCCTACCTCTCTTACACCTCCTACCTCTCAACTGCAGTTTTCGGCCACTCTTTTTTTTTTTAGCAAACTGCCCCAGGTCTCTCATATTTTAAAGGGAACATGTCAGCTAGTTTGTGCCTCTCCAGCTATCATTGTCTATAGGTGCAGCTTTATAATACCAGTCTAATCATCAATGTCTGAGCTCATAGTTTAATGTGAAAGGTGAAAAAAAAGCATTTATACACTTACATTTCCTTATGTAATGAGGCAGTCAGTCTCCAGCTGGGAGGACAGAGACTGTTTGTCAAGTTGATAGTTAACATTTCAGCCTTATGTTAGAACATGTTGGGAGACCTGACGTGATGTCATAACCATGTGACTACACTAGACGGAGCTAAGTCCCCATAGAACATAAGTTTGCTCGCATAGCACTGCCCACTATGGTCACATGATCGTTACATCACACAGGTCCTTTAGCCATGCAAGTTAAAAGTGAGTTAACTTATCTGCCAGACATTCTCCCGCCTCCACGGTGTAGACTGAGATGTAAGTGTATAAATGCTTTTTTTCACCTTTACCATTACACTATGAGCTCAGACAGGGATGATTAGAATAGTATTATAAAGCTGCAGGTGCAGAAAGTGATAGCTGGGGGAGCATAAACCACCTGACAGGTTCCCTTTAAGATCTCTCCACAAGTGTTCAATGGGATTTAGATCTAGACTCATTGCTGGCCACTTCAGAACTCTCCAGCACTTTGTTTCCATCTATTTCTGGGTACTTCTCGAAATATGTTTGGGGTCATGGTCCTACTGAAAGACCTATTACCTAGGACCCAAACTCAGCTTTCTGACACAGTGCAACCCAATATCTTTTGGTAATCTTCAGATATCATGATGCCTTGCACACAGTTGAGACACCTAGTCCCAAAGGCTGCAAATCAACCCAAAACATTTTTGAACCTCCACCACATTTGTACTGATGGTACTGTGTTCCTTTCTTTGTTGGCCTCATTCAATTTACAGTAAACATGAGAATGATGATCTTTACCAAAAAGCTCTATCTTGGTCTCATCAGTCCACAATTTTCCATAAGAATATTAGCTTACTCGTGTACATTTTGGAAAACTGCAGTCTAACTTTTTACACTACCGTTCAAAATTTTGGAGTAATTTAGAAATGTCCTTATTTTGGAAAGAAAAGCACATTTTTTTTTCAATGAAGCTAACATTAAATGAATCAGAAATACACTCTATACATTGTTAATGTGGTAAAAGACTATTCTAGCTGCAAACATCTGGTTTTTAATGCAATATCTACATAGGTGTTACAGAGGCCCGTTTCCAACAACCACCACTGTGTTTTAATGGTACATTGTGTTTGCTAACTGTATAAGAATGCTAATAGATGTTTAGAAAACCCTAGAAAACCCTTGTCGAAGTATGATAGCACAGCTGAAAACGGTTTGGCTTATTAGAGAAGCTATAAAATTGACCTTTCTTTGATCTAGTTGAGAATCTGAAGCATTACATTTGTTTGTTCTATGAAACTCTCACAATGGCCAGAAAAAGAGAACTTTCATGTGAAACTCAATAGTCTATTCTTGTTCTTAGAAATGAAGGCTATTCCATGCGAGAATTTGCAAGAAACAGAAGATTTCCTACAAAAGTGTATACTACTCCCTTCCGAAGAGAGCACAAACAGGCTCTAACCAGAGTAGAAAGATAAGTGGGAGGCCCTGCTGCACAACTGAGCAACAAGACAAGTACATTAGAGTCTCTAGTTTGTGAAATCGACGCATCACAGCTCCTCAACTGTAAGCTTCACTAAATAGTACCCACAAAACGCCCGTGTCAATGTCTATAGTGAAGAGGCGACTTCAGATGCTGGCTTTCAGGGCAGGGTGGCAAAGAAAAAGCCATATCTGAGACTGGCTAATAAAAGGTAATGATTAATACGGGCAAAGAACACAGACATTGGACAGAGGAAGATTGGAAAAAAGTTTTATGGACAGACGAATCAAAGTTTGAGGTGTTTAGATCACACAGAAGAACATTTGTGAGACACAGAACAACTAAAAATATGCTGGAAGAGTGCCTGATGCCACCTGTCAAGCATGTTGGAGGTAATTTGATGGTCTGGGGTTGCTTTGGTGCTGGTAAAGTGGGAGATTTGTACAAGGTAAAAGGGATTTTGAATAAGGAAAGCTATCTCTTGTGAATTCATTGGAGCTCCCTCCGGTGGTTGTTGCTGGTGATGCAGCTGACTGTGTGGGCTTCACAGGTGATGGTGATGATTGGCAATCTGGTTCTTGGAGCATATAATGGTTTGAAGTAGATCAATCCTTGCCAGTTGTCTTTGGTTCCTGGAGGAGTCCACATCTCTCTGGTTTCTTCTGCTTGTGGAATTCTTTGCAAGCTAAGTGGATTTTTTTTATATTTTGTGGGATACTTTTGTGTGCTTAAGATTCTGCTTATGTTTTGTCTTATTCTGAGCTGTGGGTTTGCATTTAGTCTGTATATTTGTTTATCTGCTCTCGGATAGGAAGTTTTCTTCCTGGAAATTTTACCATTCACTATCTGTTATTTCCAGTTCTGCTGGCATTTGATTTACTGAAGTCTGCAGATATAGATGCGCCGAGTCTTATTGACTCAAGGTAATTTTTGTACTATCTGCTGTTGGTGTTTTTTTCATAGTGTTTTATACTGACCGCAAAAGTATTCTATCCTGTCTTTCCTATATAGCTAGTTTGGCCTCTTTTGCTAAACCTTTTACTCTGCCTGTGTTTGTTTTTCTTTCTCTGGTTTCCCAGTTAATATCTGTGGTAGCTTGCTATTCTTTTGGGGTTCTGCTCTGAGGCAAGATAGCTTTTCTACATCCATCTTTAGGAGCAGTTAGTTTTCCGGCTGTGCAGAGGTGTCTAGGTCTTGTTAGTTACATCCCACTGCTACTTCTAGTTGCGGTGTGTAGTCAGGGATTGTGGTCAGTACAGTTACCAATTGTAATAAAGATCCCTGGCACACTGAAAAAGGAAAAATGGAAAGTTGTTTCTTTCTGGATTTTTTTTATAAATTTGCTGTGTAATGATAAATCAAACGTTTCGGCTCAACACGAGCCTTCATCAAGTGATTCTGTGTAAAATACAAATCAATAAAACAAAAAATCATATACAGTCATGTGTAGTGTACATTCAAGTGGGAAACTCCGGGTGATATTGGTCTGTGAGTGCTTGTAGTGGTAGCTGCACAAGATAACCCGAGGGAGTACATGTGGCAGGGATGAAGGTGATGTGAGAAAGTGTTGGTCAAGTGATGTTTGAATAAGGGGAATTAGAGAAAAAGAAAGAAAAAAGAAAAGAAAAAAAAAAGGGATTGGTGACAGATGTAAAAACAGAAAAGATATATAGACTTCAAGGTTGTAAAAAAGAAATATAAAGACATAGTATGTACCTTCTATGAATAGTGATGGTTGATTACTGAGGGTACAAGTGTAACCCTTTTGAGGCTGTTTCAGAGGCTGACCCTATAGTCCATAAACTATAGTCATTATTTAAGAAGAAATGCACACATATAATTAAACTTCAAGCCAATCTATAGAAGTCACAGAATAGTGAGTAAATTAGAGATAAGAAAACCACCTATGGGAGTGACAAGGTTCTCATACCACTGTGACTAATGTATTTATGATAGCACAGAAAACCATATGTGTCAGGCTATTCAGTTAAAGATGTTTCTTAAAGATCTTTAGGAGCAGTTAGTTTTCCGGCTGTGCAGAGGTGTCTAGGTCTTGTTAGTTACATCCCACTGCTACTTCTAGTTGCAGTGTGTAGTCAGGGATTGTGGTCAGTACAGTTACCAATGACTTCTATGGAATCTGAATGTTACTCCTGAGTCATCAGTTCAGAACAGCTATCACTCCATTTTGCAATGCATGCTATCCCTGTGGACAGCACTTGATTGGAGCTAATTTCATCCTACAACAGGACAATGACCCAAAGCACACCTCCAAATTATGCATGAACTATTTAGGGAAGAAGCAGGCAGCTGGTGTTCTATCTGTAAAGGAGTGGCCAGCGCAGTCACCAGATATCAACCCCATTGAGCTGTTGTGGGAGCAGCTTGACGAATAGTACGCAAAAAGTGCCCATCAAGCTAATCCAACTTGTGGGATGGGCTTCAGGAAGCATGGGGTGAAAATTACCTCAGCTAATTAACAGCAAGAATGCCAAAGGTCTGCAATGCTGTAATTTCTACAAAGGGAGCATTCTTTGACGAAAGCAAAGTTTGAGGAAAAAATTAGTATTTCAAATAAAAATCATTATTTTTAACCTTGTCAATGTATGAACTATATTTTCTATTCATTTTGCAAGTCATTTTAGAAATAAAAGTATGATTTTCATGGAAAATACTAAAATGTCTGGGTGACCCCAATCGTTTGAACGGTAGTGTATGTCTCTGTGTCAGCACTGGGGTCCTCTTGGTTGCTTGTCATATTGTTTCATTTCATTCAAAGGTTTAGAAATAGTTCTCGCTAACATCGTTGCACCCTGAGGCTGCAAGACAGCTTGCATTTTGTTTGGAGTTTGATACACCATCTTCATTACCCTGCATTGCAACCTTTCATCAATTTTTCTCTGCAATCCACGTCCAGGGAGAATACAAATAGTACCATGGGTTGTAAACTTCTTAATTATATTGCGCACTGTGGACAAAGGAACAACAAGGTCTCTGGAGATGGACTTGTAACGTTGAGATTGTTGATATTTTTCAACAATTTTGGTTCTCAAATCCTCAGACGGTTCTCTTCTCCTTTTTCTGTTCTCCATGGTTAGTGTGGCACATGCAGACACACAACTTCTCCCCTTCTTATTGGTTTCAGCTGTGATTTTTTTTTATATTGCCCACACCTGTTACTTGCCACAAGTGAGTTTGAACAGCATCACATGCTTTAATCAAAGTTGTTTACCCACAATTTTGGAAAGGTGCCAAAATTTTGTCAGGCTCAATTTGGGGGTTTTCTGTGAAATTATGTTCAATTTGCATTTTTTTACCTCTGTTTTTTGTGGTTACAATACACACAAAGGAAATAAACATGTTTATGACAAAATATGTGTAATTGCATTAATTTTCTGGGAGAAATAGCTTAAAGGAACCTGTCAGGTCTATTCTATTTGAAGGTACCGCCTTTGTTGTGGCCGCGTCGTTCAAAGAGGCAGGAAAAGTGCGGCACGGATGTGTGTGCAGAAGCAGAAATGACACGGCCCGCTGCCGTGTCATTCAAAGAGGCGGCAAAATTAAATAGGATGGCGCGCAATGCGCAGATGCTGACATCACGTTCCCGCTGCCTAAGCAAAGGCGGGACCTTCAAATTGAGTCAGAAGCGCGCAAGGGACATCTCTTCTCATGCCCAGTAAGGTGTGCTAACCACAGCCAGGAGGGTAGACGGAAGCCAGGAGAAAACCCAGTCAGTCTCCACACAGCAGAGACTAGATGCTGCAGTGAGGGGAAAATGTTAGTGTCAAACTCATTTTGCAAAGCCACTATAGGACACTGTTAGGGCAGACAGGGATGGTTAGGGATGTGCTTGGAAGCTGTAGGGACAGGTAGTCATAGCTTTGGAGCCTAAATCGACCTGACAGGTTCCCTTTCATTTCTGGAACAATTTCAAGGGTGTCGACACTTTGGGCCATGACTGTATGTTTAACTCTGAAAAGCTTTTCAGAGAAAAACATAATAGCCATCAAAGACCGATCTCCATAAGAGACTAGTCGGTCAGGTCCCTGGAGGCTTCTCATGTTTACTTCCTGGAGTAACAGAGTTCCCCCTGCCCTGTTGCTATTAAACAATTGCTGCTATTAAACAATGCCATGCTGGAAGATACCAGACTGCATCTACGTCTTGGTTATTCTTGTGTTTAATCATTGTCCTTCTGGAAGATACCAGACTGCACTTCTTTTAGTAACTGCTTTCCTGCTGCATGACACTAGTTTCCTATAGGTACCTTTACATGCCGCCACTATCACTGGCAATCGGTAGCAACTGTACGTGCGCGTGCACATTTTTAACGGTTGCTAACGATCGCCGATGCCGCATGTACACGCCGCAATTGCGTCGTCAACTCAAGGAATCATGGTTCCCCGTAAGTTGAAACTGATCCTACTTTCTGTTGAATACCATCGCCGCTTCACACGCCACAACCACTAAGGGAATGTGGGCGTACATCTTTCGCGCCGCAAGTACATAGGCGTGACAGAGTTGTGTATTCCGTGACGCTAACACGCTGATTGGACAACGCAATAGCGTCATGATTGGTCAGCCTGCGCAGGAAGCCTGGCTAATACATGACACCATTCCAACTGTGGAGTGTGAATGGACAGCTCTTCAAATATGGCGCCCTGTGAAGGGACAGCCAATGGTAACACAGTAGCCCCCACCAATCATCGCTGATGGGGCGCGGTATCCATGAGGCTGTGGCACGCCCCTGGGAAATCACTAGGCGACGCTGATTCCATCCCTGTCCCCCGTTTACACGCCAATACCAGGGCAATTCTCCCTTTGTGTTGCCTTGGATTTTAGAACACGGCTCAGAAACAGCTATCCGGAGCAACTGCGAGAAACCCGATCACTTTCCCAAATTACACGCCGCAACTTCGTAGCAATTTCAAGGCAACAATGACAAAAATCCCGATTGCCAGGCAGTTGCTACCACGCAGTGGCGGCGTGTAAAGGTACCTTATGAGTTACTGATCTTGTGTGTATTTGCACACTTGCCTCTGCTTTACTTATGCTACCTGCTCTGCTTTTTAGTCTGCAATCCTGCTTTCCCGATTCTCACTCATACACACATAGGCAGTATCAAGATCTGCTCTGCCGTATCATTACCTCCAGTCAGTGCTGCTCACTCAGATCTCCAGCTTACAGAATCTACTTCACCAGGTGAGATATTATGACTTGGCTCTTGCATGAACTATAAAGGACCACCAAGACCCTGATGACATTCAGTAAATATCTGGGGTGTACTTGCTACTTTTTTTAGAGTATGCTCTTCCAGGACCAGATAATATTATCCCATAATTCTAGCAAATTAAAGGTAAAACATGTATATGGTTTTTGTAAATTACCTCTGCTTTGTCTTGCTTTTCAGTATCCTGGCTTATAGCGCTGTGCTCAGAGAAGGGATGATCTTCTTTAATAATTCTTTTTTTCTTTAGAGCCATGGACATCCATGAAGGCTCTACTTTACTTTCAGCTGCCTTAACAAGTTCTGCTATCCCTACAGGAGTGGTTTTATCTGGTGATGTAACATATAAAAGGAAGTAAATAAAGTTACATACGTACTTTCAGGTTCGTATTTTTCACATTACTGAATTTTTATTACAGAATTAGAATTTGATTATGTTAAACCTTCCTTTAAACCATACACTTCTTTACCAACTATAAAATTAATTGTACTATACATAAAGAACAGAACAAACTATTTTACATAAAAAAGATACTAGGTCTATTTGCTGTATGGCTGAATCAATGTATCCCAGGTTCATCAGCTGTATAATGGAGAAATTCCCTCTATGTAATTTATAGTGCACAAGGGTCCTAAAAGGGAATCTGTCAGCAGGTTTTTGTTATTTAATATGAGAGCAACATAATATCGGGCACAAATACTGAACGCATGAACGTGGCAATAAAAGTAAAATCTGCAGCATATCAGGAGAAAATCTATGACAGGTAAACTATGCCTTCAAGTCTGCATACATTTCTAAGGGCCCTTTCACATCAGCGTTTTTCGTAATTCGCGGCAGATGCGGTGAAAAAACCGCATCTGCCGCGTTTGCCGCATAACGGTTCCACTTGCGGCACGGTTGCGTTTTTTTTCCATAGAAAGTATAGGGGGACTTGCGGCAGATGCGGCAAGTGCGGTATTGCACTTGCGGCAGGTGCGGCAGCGAAAAAAACCGCAGTAAGCCGCGGTTTTTTTCTCTGCCGCACCTGCCGCAAGTGCAATACCGCACTTGCCGCATCTGCCGCAAGTCCCCCTATACTTCCTATGGAAAAAACCGCAACCGTGCCGCAAGTGGAACCGTTATGCGGCAAACGCGGCAGATGCGGTTTTTTCACCGCATCTGCCGCGAATTACGAAAAACGCAGATGTGAAAGGGCCCTTAAGCTACATGCTTTTTTCCAGAACATTTTGTTCAGTACCATATACAGTATATGCAATGTACTGCATTTGATCGCATATTTTTACTTGCACTTTAAATCTGCAAAAAAGGTAATTTTGGTTTATTTTTACATGAAGTGCTACATTCAAGTTTTCTACAAAATAAAAGATGTCCGAAAATTACTACTTTAAAGAAGAAGTCCCAATTAAATGCTTTATTTCACAAACTAATTTAGTATGTACTTATCGGTAAGCGTATTAATATACTTGATGATCGATGTCTTCCCCACTTTCCAGTAACAACGGTCACTGTACAATCTGGCAAAGATTAGGAGCACTCACATGGGATTGGAAGGGTGGCAATCAGTGAGTATAATAATATACTGCATGTATACATCAATACATAAGTAATTAGGGCAGTTTATGAAGTAAAAATGTTATGACTACTTTAAATAAACAAGGAGCAATCATGTACTGTATTTTTCATACTATAAGATGCACTGGACCATAAGACGCACCCAGGTTTAGAGGAGGAAAATATGGGGAAAAATTGTAGCAAAAAATGTGGTCATGAGGCACTGTTATACGGGGATCTTTTGCTGATACGGTTATGGCTGTAATGTCCCCATATTCTGTAATAATGTTCCCCATCCTGCTATGGTATATATTTCACCCATCTTGGAATGTAGCTGCCATCCTGGTATACATGTCCCCCATCCTGGTATATGGCCCATCCTGGTATAAACGTCCCCCATCCTGGTATATGGCCCATCCTGTTATACATGCCCCCATCCTGGTATATGGCTCCCATACTTATTTATGGCCCATCCAGGTATATGCCCCATCCTTTTGTATGGCCCTATGCACATTTAAAATAATAAATAATTTTACTCAACCCTCCATCGCTCCCCTCCTGCAGAGCGATGTCCTGTTCTCATGCCGGTCTGAGCACTGTCAGCATGTAAGCGGATAGCGCATTATGTCATGGTTATGCACCAAGCTCCACAGGCTATCGGCTTAGGATTATCATCCATCAACTATCGCCTGGCCAAGATATTCACCACTCTCACACAGTGGGTGTGGGAAGTAGTGAGTATCCACTGTCTTTAACTGCAGGCCTATGTCATTGGTCGATCATGTGGGCACACTGTTTAACCTGAGTGCTGGCTTCAGTGCTAAGAGGTGATGGGCGGGAAAAGAAGTGAATATTAAATCAGCAAGTCTACATGGTCACTGGCAGGCATTCTACAGCCTGCACCTGCTGCTGGCGACCCGCTTCCGCCTACATTGACCTGTTCCACCAGCTATGCCTTCCACACCCACAGCCCCAACTACATATCGTGACTACAAGGGGGAAAAAAAGTATGTCTTATAGTCTGAAAAATGTGTTACTTTATACATGGCTCCGATTCATCATTTCCTTTGTGCCTGTTTTTTGTCTAGTGTTGTGCCTTTTTTTGTTTACACCCAATTAAATTAGCACATTTTTAAAGTGTATTTTTTTTTTTAATTCTTTATTTAAGAGTTACAACATATGCAACAAACAAGAAACTTAAAAATAAATTCAGCTGCTACCGAGAGCAAGCAATTAAAGTGTATTTTAATAAGTGCTCCCCTGTCTGTCTGATTTTTCTGCTTTGTGGGCAGAGTATACTGATTCCAGATATTTTCAAATGATTCATTAATTGTAACTTTTTAAAAAGTCCCAAAATTTGGTGTCACGCTGCTCCAATCCACCCTCAAAATAGTTTTATGCATGTTTTTCAAAGTCTCATCTTTTGCAACATTTTGTGAAAGATACAATTTTTGTGTTCAAAAAGTCACAAAAAAGGTTAAAGAAACCCTTTTTTTAAACTTTACAACAAATTCATGAACCACACGTACCTTTTTGATGAACTTGGCGCAATAAACGTCAGCGAATACATCAAGACAAAAAAGTTAATAAAGGCCTCTTCACACGCTAGGATATCGTTGAAACGTCACACATTTGTGATCGATCAAACTATATCGCTTGTGCGTCGTTGCGTGTAAACGAACGATGTAGGAAGGAAAAATCGTCAGAACGGTCAACAAAAATTTGAGATTCGGACCTCAAATCTATCGTTCGTCGTCCAATTAACGTTATTGGAAGAAGCTACATCGTTCCGTATGAAACCTTTTTGAACTATGTTGTTCATATTTCTCCTATTCCTGCCGCTTTGTAAAATTGTTCAATCGTTCTTCTCCAAATAGCTGGAGCGTTGCCAAATTTAAGATCATTAATGATATCCTTGCGTGTGACAACGCACTAACGATGTCGGAAGGATAGCGGTCAAGTGACATAGCTAACAATATCCTTCACCTATATCCTAGCGTGTGAAGCGGCCTTAAAACACAAACGATGAATCGGAGCCAAATACTGAAATAAGGCTGCTTTCACATAACGATTTTTCTAAATCCGATGCTGTCCGATGAAAATCGGACAGCATCGGATCCGAATTTGGACCCCATGCATCCCTATGGGCATCGGACCGAATCGGATGTGCACTAAATGCCATCCGATTTGGTCCGATCGGATTCTGTCCGATTTTATTATCGGTGCAAAAATCGGAGCTTGCTCCGATTTTTGCACCGAAAATAAAATCTGACAGATTCGGATCGGACCAAATCAGATGGCATTTAGTGCACATCCGATTAGGTCCGATCCCTATAACATGGGGCCCTATGGAGAAGGGTCCGAGGAAACATCTGATGTCTCCTCGGACCCCGTTTTACTGTACTGAGAATGCTCAGTACAGTAAAACTGCTCCTAACTAGGAGCATAAGGGTTAAAAAAAAAAAAAAGTTTATTCTCACCTCCCCCCGAGCCCCGGCCGTCTTCCGCCATCTTCTTTGAGGCTCCCGGTGGCTTCCGCAGGCTGCCGGTGTCAGCAGAGGGCTTCCTCTGCTGGATAGGACCTGCGGTGATGTCACAGTCATGTGACCGCGGGTTACCATGGTGAACCCGCGGTCACGTGACTGTGACATCACCGCAGGTCCTATAAGGCAGAGGAAGCCCTCTGCTGACACCGGCAGCCTGCGGAAGCCACCGGGAGCCTCAAAGAAGATGGCGGAAGATGGCGGAAGACGGCGGGGGCTCGGGGGGAGGTGAGAATAAACTTTTTTTTTTTTCTTTTTTTCACCCCGCAGGGAGCGATTTTATGCCGGAATCGGGTGCCTATTTGGCACCCGATTCCAGGCATCAGAAGGGAGCCGATGCTGTCCGATTTATATCGGACAGCATCGGCTCCCTCAAAATCGTAATGTGAAAGTAGCCTAAGCCCCATCTGTTACATCTCATAATTTACAACCTAGGTTGCAGACAATTGGTAAAGCATTACTGTATAATATATTGAAGACTGTTAAACACTTTATCAAACCATTCTTATTACTGATAACTATTTCGGAGTTTTCTTTATGTATTAATCTAAAAATTATCCTTCACTTCTATATTTAGTTGGGAAGTGGTGAAGTAAATGTCTTCCATAAACTCAATGGTGTCAAAGTAGACAGTGTTGGATACTCGTGATAAGTCACTGGCATCCCAACCAGCTCTGTGCATGTGTTATTCTTACATACAAAATACATCTAGAAGATACTAATGAACTACATTAATTTAGGATTTGCAGAACCTTTTCTTAGCAATTTTTGCTGCAATGATTTAATATATATGAGATAGCCAGAAGGCGGAATATTGTTCTTGGATTCTAAAAATACATTTGAATTGTGGAAAACCTTTAGCGCACTTTCTGCTAAGTGAGACTAATGGTGCCATTTAAATACCTGACAGTGGAGGATTTGTATCTATGATCACTAAATACCAAGTTTTAAGAATACCGAAGAGCTTTACAATTGGTATAAGAGACTGTATTAATAACTCCTTCTTTAAAAGGCACTTAGCAATGCTTGAAAAGCTGCTGATAGACATTATTATTTTCTAATGTTCATTTAGTGACAACATTATCAGGTAAACCTGTTCTTTTCAATGCAAGTATCCAAGCAGCCAATCACATTGGGAGAAAGTCTTAAATTATATAGACATGATAAATACATTTCCTAAACACAAAATAGGGCATGTGATATTGGTACTAGGTTACATTCTTTGAGCAACTCGAGAAATGTTGATGTCTCTTATTTTTTTTAATATCAAAAGTTTAATAGTTTCTGAAGTTCATAAAAACTGGGGAAGAATTATCAAGCTACAGTGGACATAAATAGCCTAAATACAAAAGGGGAGGGGAACAAGAGGCGCAATAGTGCCCTTATCACTCGACACTAGTTTGACAACCCGGTGAGTAAAGCAATCCACTCACCTGATCCAGTTGTGTCACCCACAACTGGTTTGAAGGCTTGTTAGGAATAATATCCTGATGGCTGCTGCTGGACCTTCACCGAACCACTCACACGTGGAAAAGCATCAAGGTACTTGGGAAAAGGTGTACAGCAGTCAGCGCTGCCAGAATGACTCGCATCAAAGAAGACACTGGCAGATGAAGAGTTAATCAGATCCTTCTTTATTCTCCGACGCATTTCGGTGCCCACTTGGCACCTTCATCAGGATCCCTGATGAAGGTGCCAAGTGGGCACCGAAACGCGTCGGAGAATAAAGAAGGATCTGATTAACGCTTCATCTGCCAGTGTCTTCTTTGATGCGAGTCATTCTGGCAGCGCGGACCGCTGTACACCTTTTCCCAAGTACCTTGATAAATAGCCTAAACACCACTATTAAAATCAAGTTTTTTGTTATGCAAAAAAAGCAAGAAACATCTTTTCAGAACATTTTCTACCTTTAAGGTAACTCATAATGCGTACAAACCCATTGAGGAACCAAACCCAACCAAACACAGCAAGGTATTTGTTCCCACTCAATTCCTTGTACCTTTTCACATTATTGCCAATGAGACATTGTAAGGAAAGAATTCAGTTTCTCAATCCTATACTGTAGGGGTCCCCAAACTGTGGCTCAGGAGCCACATGTCACTTGTAAGAAATGTGTGGCTCGTGACTGTCAGTTTGGTACATTAGTCCGAGGTGTATCTAACAGCTCTGAAGAGGAGATCAACAGATGGTGACATTTGTAAGTAACCCCACACAGAAGAATGACCATTCACTCACCTTGGTATAGGATGATACTGCCAATCAGAAAAGGTGCTTGTAGCTGGATAAGGGAGTGGGAGTGCTTGATGTGAGAATATCACAGGTAGGTGAGGTGAGGACACCTGGATATACATATACAGCCTTGGAGTGATTTCTATAATGAATATGTTGGTTGTCAATATACCAGTAATGGGGGCTCTGAGTGTCACTATTGTGGGGAGGAGAAAGAGTAAGTGCTGGATGTCACTACTCGAGGTAGGTGAGGGGATGTGGATGTGGCTCGCGACTTTCTAACAGAGCTGAATGTGACTCCCATGCTAAGAAAGTTTGGGGACCACTGCTATTCTGTATATAGAAGTGCAAGGTCCCTGGAGTTTTTTTTACTACCCAATTAATATTTTCAGGGATATTACATCCTTGCTGACAGCTCTGGGATATATTGAAAAGTCAGCTACAATATACAACCACAGGTACAAATGTCTAAAGGTATCTGGCAAATGCTCATGAGTCTCATCCTATTTGAATAAAATGCAGGTTCAGCTAAGACAAATGCTCATATTGTTATGAAAGTGATAATTGCCTGAGAGTTGTCCAGGACAGTATCTATGACTCTTACAGTTGTGTCGCGGTTTGTTTTGGGACAAAGAACATTAATGAAAAAACTAAAGAGTATGAAAACTGGACAAAAATGGTTCATGTATTCCTTTTCTGTACAATCTCAGGGACATCAATATACATTTTAGTATTTTTTTTAAACTTATTCATCCCTGCAACTAAGTAAGCTAGAAAATATACTTAATGCTTGTTGATATGGAAACAGCACGTCATAGAAAGATAAAGACACGTAAAAACTGATCTGCACAGAACTGGATACAATTTCACTGTCAATTGTATTGTAGTTAGACATGGTTTCTTATTACAAACATCTAAGCAGTGAGATTTGTAAAGATTTTTTTTTCATATTATACCTCAATTGTCATATCCAGCAAATGGTCATAAAGATTGGAGTAATTTCTATCTAGCCAGATCCATCAATTCTAGAGATGATCTAATCTTAATTTTGCCAGGTTTGCCAAATTTTTCAGAAAATTTTGATTCACATGAATAATAAGAATCACAAGTAAACCAATTGCCCAGAAAAGATGTGCATAATGCACTATAGCAGGGTTCCCCAACTTCAGGCCTCGAGGGCCACTAACACTGCAAATTTTCAGGATTTCCTTAGTATTGCACAGGGTTGGAATCATTACCTGTGCAGATGATCACATTAGCACCTGTGCAATACTAAGGAAATTCTGAAAACCTGCACTGTTGGCGGCCCTTGAGGGGTCCTCTGCTGTTTTCAACCCTTTGCTCCCTTATCAGAGAAACCTATTGTATTGTAACGTGATAGTAACCAACAGGCAGACTTCTCCTTTTTTTTTTTTTTTTTAAATGGTCCAAAAAGTATCCCCATTAATCATTTGTGATCAGGCAGACAGTTCTACATATGTGTAGACTACTGACTAAAACTGATAGTGTCGCTATTGGAGATAATATCCTGCCTAAGATGAGTAATATGCCAATTATTCCTTAATATCCTCTGCTGTCGCCCACTAATACACTTACAGGAGGCAAAGTAGGCCAGTTGTTCACTGTCTTTAGCAGTACCATTGCGCAGGTGGATGGTGCTAGTGGTGGTGCTTTTGCACTTTTAGCCATGGTATTGTTTTTTATTCCATTTAACAAACCCTTTTATTACCACTTTTACCATAAACTTTGTACAATGCTATACTTAACCTTATACAACCGTTTCAACCTCAGTTATATTCAACCCTTGCCAAATAAACGTAATACGAAATGCTGGGTAGGTAGTTACATGAACAAGAAAGTAACATTTTTTCAATTTTTTTTAACAAAATTCAAACTCCATTTAAAAAAAAATGATGTAATAAGAAATGCTAGTTAGGTACATATCCAAAAAGCCATTATCTGTATTAGTGCACTGATTTGGTGGGGTGTGAACAGATGTTAAATTTGACTAGTAAAACAGATGTAAAAAAATAGTTTGTGAGATGCATACTTTGTGAAGTACACAGCTGCAGTTACATGTTTGGATTTTATGGAATTTTCTTTTGTATTTTTGTTTTAAAAACAATTATTTCCCCTTTCCCAAAAATGATTGCACAAAGAATGCAAAAACTCATTACGGTTGCTCTTATGACATGCATGCACACCATCTGTCACTGATTACAAATGTATTTTCTGTAAAAACTATTGCACTGTCTTGATTTTGCTATCTATTCCATCTATGCCAGCAGGGGCAACACAGGCGGATAAGATTCAACTGAAATGCCAAACTAAGCATACCACACGACTTTGGTAGCAGGATGTTGCACGATGAGATGGTATTGACCAACATACAACACTGTTTCAGTGTGGTTCCTTTATCGGTATCACATTATTGTGCTGATAGAAGGACTTGTAATCTACTTCCATATTATGCCAAGAAAAGTTAATGGAGAGCAAAACTAAATGAATTCGATATTGTGCTGGAGAATGTGACCCTAGGTCAGAAGGCACTCAACACACTACTGAGGAAGAGCCGATGGCCTGTCTGAGTATAATGAATGCTAATGATGCTTCAGGATCAAAGCTGTAAAGTAATCTCAGTGCTGATGTTGCTTGGTCAAAAGGGAAGGTCAAAAACTGTAGAGATATCATCAGATTTAGAATTTGGAATGTTTGAACTATGAATCAAGCCAAACTCAACATTATCAAAGCTGAAATGGACAGAACAAGCTTACATAGAATTAGCGATCTAAAATGGACTGAATATGGACATTTCAGGTCAAACAAACAATGGGTCTATGTCACGCACTTAGATGGCGCTGACATTGTTGGATGCTGCTGTGTATGTGGTTTGTCTTTAAGAGCTGCATGGTTGATGGTTGTGAAGGTTCTTGCCTCCTATGGTGTGCTCCAGAACTGCAGTCACTATTATGTTCAATTGCTGATCAGGAGTTAATGTGTGACTCACCTGGAATCCCCTCCCCCTGGCTTTAAATAGCCTTCCCTCTCCTCTGTCAGGTGCTGCTGATAGCTATGTGCTTTAGGTCTTGGTGCTGTGCTGATGCTTAGCTGCTGGGCTAAAGTCTTTCCTTGGGAGAAGCTGTGATTCCTGACCTGTGGGTGGAGGTAGGGGCCCTTAGCCTAGGGCTAATCAGGAGTTTTAGGATACAGGGTGGCGGCTCGGAACTCATCACCATCAGAGGTACCTCCGAGATCAGGGCGAGTCAGGGACCCCAGCATCAGGGTCAGATTAGGCATTCCTGACCCCCTTTTGCCCAATTCACCTACCTGATACCTTATTCCCTTACCTCCCAAGCGTGACAGTCTACTATTCTGGCACTGACAAACAAAGGCTAAATGGTGTCACTTTTATTGTCAACCGAAGATTCTCCTGCACTGTGTATAAGTACAATGCATTCAGTGATTGAGCCATCTCCAAAAGACTACAAGGAGCACTAATCCATGTCACAGACATACAAGTCTACTTACAAAGAACAGATGCTGAGGAGGAACCGTTGTTGAAAACTTTGGACTTGGTGAATCAAATGAGGCTGGAGGAAGAATCATTCTCTTTTGAATAACAAATCAACTATCCATGATCAACACTTTCTTCCAAAATCATAAACAGAGATTCTACACATGGACATCATGGGGCTATAGAATCAGATTGACTATCTTTGTGTTCGCCAAATGTGGAAGTTATCTATTATTACTGAGAAAAAAAGGCCACGAGCTGACTGTGGAACTGACCGTGAACTTTTGACATCAAAGATTAGAGTCATGCTGCACATACAGACTAAACTGCAGGTCATTTCCAACATCGATTTGCACAACATTCCTGAGGTTTGTTGGATTGGTCTGCACAATCGATTTACATCACTTTATGGAAATAGATGAAACAAAACCTGAGGAATTCTGTACACATATAAAGATTATTAATACTAAAGAACCCAGTAAGGCATTAAACAAAAGGTAGAAGAGACCCCCACAACCATGGTTAACAGAAGAGACTAAAAATTATTGCAGAAAGATGAATGCAAAAGGTAAATGGTAACAAGCCTTCCACAGACAACACCAGTAAATGACTAAAGAGAGCCATTCAAACAGACAAAGAACTTTAATACCAAAAGACATTTTCAAAGAGGGAAAACAAATATTTGAGCGTCAAGACCAGGAAGGCATACCTAGAGATTAAAGAGATAAGACAAACGTTTCAACCAAGACTGGGCATATTGAAGATGCCAACACGAACAAACTAACTGAGCCAGAATAGATCAAGGAAAGATGGAAAGAGTATACAGAGCATATCTAGGAGAATGACTTGATACGGGCAGTAACTGAGAATGGAAATGATAAAGAGCTGAACATCCTGAAAGAAAAAGTTTTTGCTGCAGCTATCAAACAACAAAGTGTCTGGATATGACAGTATTCCAATAGAGCTAATAATGTCTTCTGAGGCATCAGTGGATGTCATCACATCCTGTGTCAACAGGTGGACCAAGTTATGGACAAGATTTGTGTTTTGAAGAAAGGAGATGCTACCGACTGAAGAAACTACAGGGCTATTGTGCTCATATCTCATGTCAGCAAAATGCCACTGAAGAACCTACAAAAACAAATACAGCCTTACTTTGACAAAGAGCTGCCAGAGAAACAAGTAGGATTCATATATGGCAGCAGAACAAAAGATGTAATTGCTAACATGAGATGGATAATGGAAAAAGCCAAACAATATAAGATCATCTATTTTTGCTTCATTGACTACTGAAAAACCTTCAACTGTGTTGATCACCAGAAACTTTGGAATATCATGACTGATATAACTGTGCCGAAGCAACTGATCAGCTTCGCTAGAAATCTTTACATCAGTGTTTCTATATCACAGGTGTTAGTTTAATCACCTGCACTGGGGATAAATTTAACACATTTGCAATACTAAGAAAATCATGAAAACACGACCTGAGTACTGGAGTTGAGAAACACTGCTTTACATAGACCAAGAAGCAACAGTCTGAACGACACACCGCAACATGGCTTGGTGTAGAGCAGGGTGTTAGAAAAGGCTGCATCCTGTCACCATTTCCCTTTCATTTATATGCAGAAGCTATTTTCAGGAAGGCTCGACATTCCAAATAAGGAATCAAAATTACTGGACGAATTATCGACAATCTTAAATACGTGGACGATACAACATTATTACCAACAAATCTAAATGTAATGAAGGACTTATTACATAATAGCAAGCTGCAAGCTTAAAAATGGGGCTTCTTCTCAACATAATAATATTTATTTATTTATATAGTGCTATTAATTCCATATCCGCTCGCAATTTAAACATCCTATCAGTATGTCTTCTTAACACAAAGAAGACAAAGATATTGATGATAGCCAGGTATGACTGGGACACATTTGTGATCGACGGCGACAAATTGTTGTAAGTTAGAAAAGTTTTTAACCCCAGATTGCTGGGTTTGCTGAGAGTGGCGCAGCAGGGATGACATCATCACTGCGCCCGGCGGTCACATGTAGAACCCGCCGGCATACAGCGAGGAGAGTGGACGGAGGACCCCGGGTGCTTGCGGACATCGGAGGGTGAGATCAATGCAGAGGCAGGGGAACTCTGCATACCGAAGGGGGGCCGTGTGCCAGCAGGGGCCTCTGTATACCGATGGGGGGGTCGTGTGCCAGCAGGGGGCCTCTGTATACCTATGGGGGGACCGTGTGCCAGCAGGGGGGGCCTCTGTATATTTATACATAAATTTAAATGGATAAAAACCACTGTTTCCAGATATTACAAATGTACTATTGTTCGACAGAATTCATTTTAAATAGGATTTTAGCAAAAATATCGATCTTGGTTTTACAAAAAATCCTTACGTGATGGAAAAAAATGGAGGTCATTTTCGTAATCAGCACACCAAATTACATAAAAATCTGTGAAAACTTCTCTTGTATTTTTTTCATCGCAGGCCTGTGTTAGAAGTTGAATTTTTTTTGCAGCTATTCAACCTAGGGCAAACCTGCCTCGCCTTGTGCTTATTCCCATCTCCAAGATCCTATCCCAATATGTAGTAGGTGTAATAATAATATTAACAAATACCTATAATTAGAAATGTAATACAGTTCTCCTGATAATCAATGTTTCTTACCTCCTGTGCAGGGCATTGCAGTAGTCTAGGTATCCATGGTTATGGGTTACGTGTGGCACCCCAGGGGTTAATGTGCCACAGTAACATCACACGGGTTCCCTCCCCACAACACACTGACCTACACTAGCACCTCTGGGCCAGGAGGGGGAGCTAACCCAGCTCCCTTATATACTCCATGTCAAGAGGAAGTAGTTCAGTTCAGCTCGGAGTTCAGTTCAGAGTTAGTCTCTAGAGGAGAGTTCTAGAGAGAGTCCAGTTCCTGGGAGAACTGAGGGAGGCTGTAATGTAAAGGGAGCTGCGACAGGCTTCCCTACAGTCTGCTCACTGATTCCAGGCCTAGCCAGGGTCTGAGGAGAGGAGAACTAAAAGACAGAAAAACACATCTGGGAGCTTGAGTACAACCACCACTCGCCCCAGAGGAGCGCACAGAATGGACATCGGATCCAAGACTGTGACTGACACACAGCACAGTAAATTCAGGAATAGTGGAGTTTCTAGATCAACACTGTACCACTGCAAAGCAACACGGCGGGGTCAGCACCACACAGAAGACTCAAGTTGCCTAGCCAAGGGGTACCAGAGAGGAGAAAGTGAGACAGTGCCAGCAGCTCAGCTAGAAGCAGCCGCAGGGCCACACACACACAGCGCAGCACGAGGAAGCTGAGGACCCGGACAGGGTGGGAGAAACCCGGCCCCAGTACAGACTCCGTGGACAATCTGCTACAACATCTGCAGTAAAGCTTTGGAAACTACAGAAATGTGAGTGTGTGTTCCTTCAATCCATCTCCACTATCCATCCTTCATTACCACATCCACCATAGACTATAACAATCACTGCCCCGGGAACCTCGCCTCTACCTACGGAGAGCAGTACCATCAAAGCTGCCTAACATCATCCCCGGAGGTTCTGCAGCAGCGGTGGTCCCCTTACTGACCACACACTGAGGGTGGCGTCACGACAAACTCAATCCCCTGTAAATATCACCCTTTTACTTGCCAGGGCCCGGGACACGGTCCGGACCAGGACCTCCGTGACATCCCCTGCAGCAAACCCGGTCCGGTACCGAGTACCCCGTTCCAGTGGGCTCGACATTACGCATATAGAGAGAGTCAGTTAGTTGCTTTTGGTTGTAACCAATGATACCTAAGCTGTAATGCGCTGCACTTGAGGTAAGTGACATAGCTTATCAGGAGAACTACACTACATTCCTAATTGGAGGTATTTGTTAATATTATTAGTATAACTACTACATCATGGGATAAGATCTTGGAGATAGGAATACCCTTTACGAAAGGGGCACATTTCATTCAATTGTTGTGTCTGTTACTTTCCTTATGTGTCTAGGATACCATAATAACATGTCCAACCACTGCAGTCAGCCATGTTGTGATCCTTCTTTCCTCCACTGCAAGACTTCACCCGAGCATCCCCCATCCTCTGGAACTCTGCACCCCAATACGTCCGACTGTCCCCTACACTCAGAACCTTCAAGCGGAATCTGAAAACCCATCTCTTCAGAACAGCCTACAACCTGTAATGAGCACAGTGCCGCCTCACCACCACTGGACCCGGTGCTCCACCACCACTGGACCTGGCAATCCAGCACCACCCGAGCAAACCAACCTACTGTCTCCCTCCCCATTGCCCTGTAGAATGTAAGCCCGCAAGGGTAGGGTCCTCTCTCCCCTCTGTATCAGTCTGTCACTTTGTTCATTATATTTGTAACTTGTCTGTATGCAACCCCTTCTCATGTACAGCACCATGGAATGAATGGTGCTCTATAAATAATTAATAATAATAATGTACTGTCACCAGATTATGTGAACATATCTGAGGATTATAATTACTACAAAACTTTTTTCTTTGCTTGCTATTTATATTAAGCATTGCAGAAGCATTAACGATAATCAAGATCACACATGTAAAATATGGAGAAGGCCTTACCAGTAGCTTTGTTGAGGCTTAGCCTTCTATAAGGAACTTTGTTTTCTATCTTTGTTTCTGTAGATTTTATCCTTTTTTCTTGATTGGAGTCATGTTCTGAGGCCTCTTTATTTGTGTTATTGTCAGCAACTGTACTATTTTGCAGGACCGGCTTCTTGGGCAGCAGTGGCTTAGCTGGAGTTCCATCTGTTGACTCTGACACACCTTTTTCATTTTCACTTTTTGAGCTGAAAACATCATTATCTTTGTTTTCCACTTTCTCCAGGTTTATTTCCTCCTTAGAGAATGACAACTCAGCGTTTTTTGCCTGTTTAAACTCTGCGCTGTGTCTCTTTACCTTGCTGGATACTGGGTTTACGCCATCCCCGTATTTTAAGGATGAGGAAGTAAATCTTAACTTTGCAGTGAAGTGGTCCTTGTCTTCAGAACTTGGTTGTGATTCTGTAACCACAGCTAGGTCATTGGCAGTTTGCACAGTACGCTGGTTTTGGGTAAAGTTACTAAAGACTTCTTTTTCAGCATGCATACCCTCTGCGTCACTTAAGGACTCGGGCTTCCTACTAATTGACTTATTTTCAGAGTTGTTTGTAGCATCTTTGGGCTCTTTTTTAATGCTCTCAGTTTTGGGCATACCTGGTTTCAGGACAGACAACTTTGTGGTTTTATGAGCCTCATTCTCAACATTTGTCTTCAGTGAAAAGCTGCCAGTTCTCGGTCTCTCCCAAGCTGACGACACAGAAAACTTTCTTTGTGCAGCTTCTATATTAGACTTTTCTACTTTTTTATCTTCATTTCCAAGCTGTTTGTTATTTTCTTTATCAGATAGATGTTGATCTTGGTAATGAATGTTTTTTTCAGACAATGAATTTTGGATGTGGCTTTTCCCACTGTGCAAGGATTCCTGGGAAAATCCAGAAGTAGTCCTTAAAGAATGGACAACTGTCTTCTCTACCACTGAAAGCTTTACATTGGCTGATGCACTGCTCTCTTTAACTGTGGGTTTTTGATTTTTAGCTGTAATTGCTGCATACATCTCTTTTCCTACAGTAGGCAAGCTAGTAGAAATAGGGTCACTTGAACTTGCACTAACCAATTCACTCTGATCCTCTTTCCTTGCATCCAGTTCTATGTTTGAAGGACCCGAACCACTTAACATATTTTCAGATTTTGAAGTTATAACTGGATCCAGGTCAGGAGATCTGTCTTGCACTACTTCTGGAATATTCTGTGATTCATTCACCTCTGCCAGTTCTGAAAATGAGTTGGCTAGTGGTTTTTGGCTGGATGTAAAAACATCTTCCTCATCTACGCAAGTAAAATTTTCAATAGAATCCTCCTGTAGAGCCTAAAAAATAATAAAAAGGTATAATATTAGTTAAAAAAAAGGAAGAAAACTTTGAAAGTGACTGCATAAAAGAGGCCTTTCCTCTATTGATGGTGGAACCATAACTTACCCTTTTGAAATTAGTAGTGGATCATAGTGCTAGCTCACAACAATCAGACTCGTAAGACCCATTCCAAATTAAGAGCTTTATATGTTTAGATCTGATTAGGCATTTACATCATGTACATCACACTTGTCCTCTCTGCTTGTAGGGAGAAAACCTCTCTCAGGTGAGTAACATGGCAACTTTGTTGGCACATTGATCAATTATTCGTAAATACTCGAGTATAAGCTGTCCTGAGTATAAGCCGAGGTCCCTAATTTTACCTCCAAAAAGTGGGAAAACTTATTAATTCGAGTAGAAACCTAGGGTGGGAAATGCCTCTGTCCCATCTTGGTAAATCTGTCCCCATCCTGGTATATAGCCCCCCCCATCCTGGTATATCTGTCCCCATCCTGGTAAATAGCCCCCCATCACAGTATATAGCTCCCATCACTGTTTATAGCCCTTCATCCTGGTATATAGACACCCATCACAGTATATAGCCCCAATCCTGTTATAAAGTCACCCCATCACTATAAATAGCCTATCTCATCCTGATATAAAGCCCCTCATCCCTGTATATGTTCCCCATCATAGTATATAGCCCCTCATCAATGTATATAGCCCCCTCATCCTGGTATATCTGTCCCCATCCTGGTAAATAGCCCCCCATCACAGTATATAGCTCCCATCACTGTTTATAGCCCTTCATCCTGGTATATAGCCACCCATCACAGTATATAGCCCCAATCCTGTTATAAAGTCACCCCATCACTATATATAGCCTATCTCATCCTGATATATAGCCCCTCATCCCTGTATATGTTCCCCATCATAGTATATAGCCCCTCATCAATGTATATAGCCCCCTCATCCTGGTACATAGCCCCCATCATTGTATATAGCCCCTTCATCCTGGTACATGCCCCAGCATTGTATATAGCCCCTATGCTGGCATATGCCCATCTTTGTTTATAGCCCCCAGGCTGGCACATGCCTCCCATCATTATATATAGCCCCCCATGCTGGCACATGCCCCCTATCATTATATATAGCCCCCCATGCTGGCACATGCCCCCATTAATGTATATAGCCCCCATGCTGGCACATGCCCCCCATCATTATATAAAGCCCCCCATGCTGGAACATGCCCCCCTTCAATGTATATAGCCCCCCATGCTGGCACATGGCCCCCAACATTGTATATAGTCCCCCATCATAGTATCTGGCCCCCATGCTGCGGCACACATTAAAACTACAAACCATTTATATTACCTTTCCGGAGCATCCCTGCAGGCACTGCCGCGTCCTCGGTCTTCCTGCTTGTGCCAGCATCATGTGACAGGGACAGTGATGACGTCACTGCTGCGCCGGTCACATGATGCTGGCACAAGCAGGAAGACCGGAGGACGCGGCGGTGCCTGTACGGATGCGCTGGAAAGGTAATGTAAATGGTTTGTTATTTTAATGTGTGCTGCAGTGTGGGGGTCAGATACTATGATGGGGGGAAGGGGTGAGTACATTTGGTGTAATGCAATATGCTCTGCTCAGTGGCGCAATTAGAGTCTGGTGGGCATCGGTGCGAAATTTAAAGCTGGGTCCCCCCCACCTCTGTGCACACATCGATCAGGTGTATGGGCCCTGTGTAATGTTCTAAATACTTTAAAGACTCATAGATTGCCCCCTCTCTCCCTTCAATATGTATTAATGTCCCTCATCCTGCAATATATGGTCCTTCTACTAGAGTATTACCCTTAGTGTGGTATATATGTCTCCCGTCCTGGTATATATAGTCTTCCTCCTCCAGCCACCATACTCCTCCAATTTTTATAATGCACCCCCATATTTCTCCATATATTACAATGTACCCCCATAGTCCTCTATGTATAATAATGCAGCTCATAGTCACCCATTCATAAGGTAGCCAAAAGTCATCCAATTATTATAATGCACCCCCGTTATCTACCATATAGTATAGTGCAGCCTCATAGTCCTCCATATAGTATAATGCAGCCTCACAACCCTCCATATAGTATAATGCAGCTTCATAACCCCTCCATATAGAATAATGCAGCCTCACATCCCTCCATATAGTATAATGCAGCCTCATAGTCCTCCATATAGTATTATGCAGCGTAACAACCCTCCATATAGTTTATGCAGCCTCATAGCCTTCCATATAGTATAAAGCAGCTTCATATTCCTCCATAAAGTATGATGTATCCTCATATCTCTCCATATAGTATAATGCAGCCTCACATCCCTCCATATGGTATAATGCTGCCTCATATTCATCCATATAGTATAATGTAGCCATATATCTCTCCAAATAGTGTAATGCAGCCTCATAGCTTTCCATATAGTATAATACAGCCTCATAGCCCCTCCATATAATGTAATGCAACCTCACAACCCTCCATATAGTATAATACAAACTCATAGCCCCTCTATATGGTATAATGCAGCCTCATAGTCCTCCATATAGTATAATGCAGCCTCACAACCCTCCATATAGTATAATGCAGCTTCATAACCCCTCCATATAGAATAATGCAGCCTCACATCCCTCCATATAGTATAATGCCGCCTCATAGTCCTCCATATAGTATTATGCAGCGTCACAACCCTCCATATAATTTATGCAGCCTCATAGCCTTCCATATAGTATAAAGCAGCTTCATATTCCTCCATTAAGTATGATGTATCCTCATATCTCTCCATATAGTTTAATGCAGCCTCACATCCCTCCATATGGTATAATGCTGCCTCATATTCATCCATATAGTATAATATAGCCATATATCTCTCCAAATAGTGTAATGCAGCCTCATAGCTTTCCATATAGTATAATACAGCCTCATAGCCCCTTCACATAGTATAATGCAACCTCACAACCCTCCATATAGTATAATACAAACTCATAGCCCCTCCATATGGTATAATGCAGCCTCATAGTCCTCCATATAGTATAATGCAGCCTCACAACCCTACTTATAGTATAATGCAGCCTCATATCCCTCTATACAGTATAATGCAGCCTCATATCCTTCTATATAGTATAATGCAACCTCACAGCCCTCCATATGGTATAATGCAGCCTCATATCCCTCTATACAGTATAATGCAGGCTCAGTTCTTCATATAGTGCAGCCTCAAAACTCTTCATATTGTGCAGTCTTATATCTCTCTATATAGTGCAGCCTCATATAAGCAGCTTCATGGCTCTTCATATAGTGCAGCCTCATAGTGCAGCCTCATAATTCTCCATATAGTGCAGTCTTATAGCCTCTCCATATAGTACCATGCACCCCCTCCTCCTGCCATAGTCCTCTGGCCACCTTGCATTCATCTATTTAAAAAAAAAAAATCTGTACTTACCTGTCCTGATTCCCTCACTGCTCCATTCTCCTTACAAAAACTGAAGAGAAGACTCAGGAGGAGGAGGAGGTGCGAGGAGGCAGCATCAGCGTGTTAAATGCGTTCCACAGTGGAACGCAAATGGAAAGCAGGCAGTGGTCAGAGGAAGCGAGGGGAGGAGCGGCAGCAGTAGGGAGCGGAAGGCTCCCCTCTCCACCCCTCCCCTCCTCTCCCTGACACATGAGACCCATGGCTGTGTGTGCTGCGATGCATTGCCGTAGATGAATGTGAAGTGGGCACCTGGCGCAAGGATCAGCGGTCGCTGGGGGCGGCGTGGGCCCCTCTACATCTGGGCCCTGTCGCAGCCACGACCCCTGCGACCGCGATCATTACGCCCCTGGCTCCACTTCCCCCGCCTCTGATGGACAGGGGGATGCAGTGCATATTACATTACACTAATGAACGGGACCACGTGATCTCCCGCTCCTTCTTTAGCCACCTCCCTGCCTCCTCCAGCCACCGTTCACTGCTCCATAGCAAATACTGAGTTACTCGAGTAGAAGACGAGGGAGACACTTTTCAGCACAAAAATTGTGCTGATGATCTCGGCTTATACTCGAATATGTACGATAAGATCAATGACAATGTGTAGTTTTACCGTGAACCTTTTTCTGTATTAACCTTGGCCAATTATCATTACAATCACTTGAATTGCACTGTAATTGAGTAGTGTAGGCCAGCATGTCAGAATTATCTCATTATCGTATTAGGAAACAAACCACTAAACTGGTAGCACAGAGCATAGTTATAGCTGCTAGAAGATAAAGGTCAACTATAGTTTGTATTGAGAATCATACAACGGACAGTACATCAAAAACAAACAACAAATGAGCACTGTACAACTTAGATTACAACATTACCACAGACGGTCTTCTGTTCGTGCTTAACCTTTGATTTCTAGGCTTTACTGAAAGCCTATGTCTAGCAGCAGAATTGTCCAGGAAAGTGGAATATTGAGGAGGAGTGCTGAAATCCACTGACGGTGGGAGATTGGTGCTGTCTCTTTTCTCATTATACTTTTTGCGAGATTCTCTCAGTTCATTTTCATCTGGAGATAGAGGTCTTGAAGATGTTCCTGATGAGATCTAAAATGGGACAAGAAGAATTTATTTTTAGAATGTGAATAATTACATTTTTTAGACCAGGGCCGGCTCCAGGTTTACGTGCGCCCCAGGGGATAATAGTCTCAGTGGGCCCATTAAACACCCCACCCCCCATCATCCTCTGCTGATGCACTCTGCACCTTAAGCCACATTCCAGGTTTAGACAGAAGAAAATAGGAAAAACATTCCTCCTATTAATTAAAGCTTCCCTGGCGATGTAAAAGAGAGGGGTCATTAGCACTGCTTTTAATGTACTAGGGTAAAATACAAAGGTAATAAATCAATTGATAGTGTCTTTCTGCAAATTATATATTAGACACACACAGCTTTGCTATATGTCCATAGACATACATGGCTCTGCAACAAGCACATGTAGACGCATAAAACTCTGCTACATGCCTATATAGACACATACAGCTTTGTTATATGAACGTATAGACTCACACAGCTCTGCTACATGATCCTATATACACAGATAGCTCTGATACATGCACACTACACACACAGACACACACAGCTCTGCTACATGCACAGTACACACACATAGACACATACAGCTTTGGTATATGAACGTATAGACTCACACAGCTCTGCTACATGATCCTATATACACAGATAGCTCTGATACATGCACACTACACACACATAGACACACACAGCTCTGCTACATGCACAGTACACACACATAGACACATACAGCTTTGCAACAGACAAATTTACTTCCATACACACACCATACATTACCACAACCTGCAGCTCTTGATTGGTGCAGAGCAAGAGAGGAGCCACTGGGAGCTACACAGAGGCTGCAGCAGTTAGCAGCTGCAGAACCTACCAGGACCTTCATTTCAGTAATGCGATCAGTCCCTTCAGCTGCATGGCTCCTGTAGTCTTTGTGTAGCTTTGGGAAGCTTCCTCTTCTGCTCTGTACCAATCATGGGTCAGTGCAGAGCAGAAAAGATGGCAGCTGTCTGTGAGTGGGTTTCCAGTCTTTGCTTCCGCTCACAGACAGAGAGTGGGCCCCCTCACTTGCCTGCGTACACAAGTTGCTGACGCTGGCCCTGTTTTAGCCTATAAAGGTATGTGTCCATGATGCTTTTTACCTGCATCCAGGCGCAGTGTCCTGCCTCCTGTGGGGAAGACAGTGTTCTCTGCAGGTGAATGCAGCTGCCCGTGCCCACAATAACTGTTCTGGGCACTGCAGCTGACACGCTGCATTCACCAGCTGAGATAGCAGCAATAAATTGACATGCTTCCTGCTCGGGAAGCCGCCCAGCATATCAGTTTATGCTGAGGAGAAATCAAGTACAGTGGGCACAGGATTTCTCTAAATCCCATGCTTGTACTGTGCAACTAGCGATAATCTTTTGGGCAAGTTGCTTCTTTTTAATGGAGAATGAAAAACATACACAAACGGCTAATTTGTTGCTATGGTGTCAAGAGTGTAGTCTCTTTACTACTACCTGCTCGTCTTCCTCACTGCCTGTTCCAGTTAAACTCAGTGCGCTGTGATGATGCCTATGGATGTCAGAAAACTGGAATAATATAAAAACGGGAAAAATATTAGTAAAATACTTAAATAAAGGTCAATAATATCGGATGGCTTTTTGCCCCAAATTCTTCAAGATGGTGCACTCGCTTCAATAATTTTGCACAAAGTTCAACAGCACTGTTTTGTCTGTGACCCATTTAGCAAATATTTGCACAAAAAGTTGCAAATTTGCAAAATGACACAGAAATTGTGCCAAATACCTGTCATATATGAAATCACTCCAGGGAGAACCAGCACCAAAATATATGACTTTTTATGAATATATTTTTTATTAATTGTATTTGATCGGTCTAAAACATCACGAGAAACATAAAAATAAAAAAACTAACTAAACAACAAAAGACAACTAAAAAAAAAGGCGCAAATCATTTGATGAATCTGGTGCAAAGCTAAAAATCACTAATGGTACCTTTACACGCCGCTACAGAAGGTTAGAAACAACCGGGTGTCAGAGACAAATGTATCTTGCACCGTCAAAACACCGCGAGGTAGTGGCGTGTAAATCAGGTTGTTGCCACCTGTCACTGTCGACACCTGTTTCAGAGCAGTGCTCAAAAACAGGTTGGTTTCAACCCGATGGTAGCGGCGTCTAAAGGAGAAACAGGAAGGTTTTTGCGACACCTAGTTAACTCCCTGGGGCGTGACACAGCCTCCGGGATACCGCCCCCTTCAGCGATCATTGGTTGTCGCTGCATAGGGCGGCATGTTTAAGGAGCTGACCAGTCACACTACACAATTGCAATAGCATCATGTATTAGCCAGCCTTCCTGCGCTGGCTGGCCAATCATGATGCTATTGCTTTGTCCAATCATCGTACGAGCGTCTCGTAATCCACAACTCTGGCACGCCTGTGTTGTCCCTGCTGCCCTGGTTCGCCCATATAACCTTGTGGTAGCGGCGTGTAAATGAGGGAAGGTGCTCTACAGAAGGTAACTTGCGGCACCAGTCGGTGCATCCAGGGATAGAAAAAACCTACTGTGGAGCACCTTGTAGTGACGTGTAAAGGCGGTATCAGGTACCGTTAGGAACTGTTGAAACGTGCTCATGCACGTGAGACACCCGGTTGTTTCTAACCTTCTGTAGCGGCGTGTAAAGGTACCATAAGATATTCAAGCAAATTAACTGGCAAAAATGCAAAGATAAATCACGTCCTACGCCATCTTATCAATATATCTTATGCCATTCTGCATCCATTGCTCCATGAGTTGGATTAGGATGGGTAGGAATTATACCAAATATTAGATGACTTAAACTTTATTCAGAGCAATTCGACACAGTGGGAATGCAGTTTTAATTTTCAGAAAGTTTCAAACTAGTTAATTTTTTTTGAAAAAAATAGACAGATACACAATAATTAAGAATTATGGAGAAAAAGAGTCATTGGGTGCATTTTCATCAGAAGAAAATAACAGCATTTTTTTCTGTAGAGTTCATCTGTTAGGGTACTACATTACATCATACAGATACATTAACTATTATCTAGCGTCTGTGGATTACAAAGGCCCTTAAGTAACCAGGCTGGGGAATAAAGGCATGTGTGATGCAGCATAATGGATAATGCATTGCTGTTATGCTACGCACTTCAGTAGATGCACTATAACCACAAAGCTTGGCTATTCCATTACTGTGGTGAACAATGGATTCATTTCTAATACATATGAAGAGAAAAATAAAAATCAGAGTGCATCACATTATTCTTGCACACACATGCATAGATATTTTCAGTATGAGCTCTTATTGTGTGGACGTTAACTACCCAGTCCATCATGCCATACAGTTTAATGTCCAAACAAAATCCAGCTTTGTTCTCTGTGTGTGCAGCATTGCCAGCTTGACACAGTCCAGACTACGCAGAAAGGGACTGAACTGAACAGTTCTCAGTTATACACTGTAGGCCATTAGATACTGCTGCCAATGTGCGAATCCTTTACTATTTATACCTTAAGGCAGGGGTAGGGAACTCCAGTCCTCAAGGGCCACAAACAGTTCATGTTTTCAGGATTTGAATCAATCACCTGTGCAGGAGATTAAATGACCAACTGTCAAATACTAAGGAAATCCTGAAAACCTGCACTGTGTGCGGCTCCCGAGGCCTGGAGTTCCCTACCCCTGCCTTAAGGCCTCAGTTCCACTTGTGTTTTAAACGGACGAGTGCAATCCGATAAAACATCTGAATGAACTCGGACCATTGTAAATCAATAAGGCAGTGTCCGTCTGCTGTTTTTTCTTCAGCCAAAGTCAGGTCAAGTAAAATTAGCAGCATGCTGTTTGGCAGCGAGTCACAAATCGCACATACATTCATACAAGTCTATGGGTGTGCGTGAAACATCACACTGCACCCAGATGTCACCCGACTGCCTTGTGATATGCGCCAAGGCTGGCAATGCAGGAGATAGAGAAATTAGTTTCTCCCTCTCCTCCATAGCTGTGATTCGATCACAGAATTGGATCACAGCATAATGACACTCGGCTCCCGCTCACAGGCTCGGCTCCCGCTCACAGCAGAGCATGACCGATGATCATTAGCATATCAGATGCCATACACTGGTGGAACACCAGCGTAATAATAATATATTTACCCGTGTTTTAACAGCCTCATGTATAAGTGACATTTCTGGAGGGCTGCGTGGTAGGCCATCATCTTCAGAACTAGTGCCAGCGTCTTCAGATCGTTTACTTAGGAACCCAATAGGAGGTGGTCCAACCTTGATATTGGCTTGTAGTTTCAACTGAAATTGAGGCAGTTAAGATGTTTTGGTTACTTAAACAACAGTATTGAAATACGCAGTGTAGGTTCAAAAAAACATAACAACATTCTAATACTTATCACAAGTACCTGCATAAGGGCCCTTTCACATCAGCGTTTTTTTCAAATCGCGGCAGATGCGGTGAAAAAAACGCATCTGCCGCGATTACCGCATACCGGCTGCACTTGCAGCACGGTTGCGGCGCGGTTGCGGTAAACGCCAAACAAGGTATAGGCGGACTTGCGGCAGGTGCGGCTTTGGCACTTGCGGCAGGTGCGGCCGCGAAAAAAACCGCGGTCAGCCGCAAGTGCATAACCGCACTTGTCGCAAGTCCGCCTATACCTTGTATGGCGTTTACCGCAACCGCGCCGCAACTGCTGAATGCAGCCTGTAATCTATCTAAGAGCAGGAGAAACAGATTGTCATAGAAAAGCAAGCAGTGTCAAATTAGAATTAAGAGAGTTGTCTCATCACATAAACCCCTGAATCACTGCTCTATAGGAGCCCTGCCTCCACTTTGACAAATCCAATACAATAATGCATTAAGCCCCCGTCACACCTAGTGAGATCGCTGTTTCATCACAGGTTTTGTGACGCAATAGCTACCTCGCCAGTGATCCTCCGCTGTGACATCGCCGACTGTGTCGGAATGGCCTGGTCCATTTTTTGATCATGGGGTTCCTGCTGGCCAGCATGCATCGGTGTGTTTGACGCCTTAACAATGACCTCGTTGGCGACTCAGAACTCAGCCACGTAGGTCTGAGTCGTCAGCCTAGCTGTTGTTTGACAGGGTCCCAACGACTGAGTAGGTCGTTATACGGCTCGCCGTATCGCTGCTGCATCGTTCCGTAAATCTGACTGTTTTACATCTCACCAGTGACCACATAGCGACGTTGCTGCGATCCTTACCAGGTCGTATCGTTGTCGGGATCGCTGGAACGTCGCCAAGTGCAACGGGATCCTTATACGGATGGCCATTAAACAGTTGTTCCAACACCTACAATGTAATTTCCTGATAACTTTCCTTTCATCCTAGACTGGCTGGCTCCGGAGCATGCGCATTCACAAGCCGGCCAGTGCAACCAATAATTCCCCACAATGCAACGGCGTCATACCAGGAAGGAACAGCCCACAGATTTCAAACACCAGGACCACGCTTCTGAATTAAAGTGGAACTCCAGTGAGAGAAAACCTTTTAGTACAGCTCCTGCCCTGCTACATGATGAAGTTAGATCTCTTATAAATCGATAAAATCATACCTGCTCCTCTGCTTTGGCCCCCACCTCATGGAACCCTAAATTTCTGAATGTCAGCTTCATTTAGAACCAGAGAAGAGGAGAAGTGTTAGGGGAGTGGAAGCTGGGAGCTGCAGGATCAGCCTATGTTCCAGCCCCCTCACACTCCTGTTTTGTGAGGGGGCATGGCAGGGGGCATGAAGAGATTTAGGTTTCATGAGGTGGGGGCCAGAGCGGAGGAGCAGGTATGATTTTATTTATTTATAAGAGATCTATAGATTGAAGAACTGCAGCATACAGCTCTGCTTCATCATGGAGGAGGGTAGGAACTGTACTAAAATGTTTTCTCTCACTGGAGTTCCCCTTTAATTATCATGTGTGATACCATGGAGCAAGGAGAGATATGAAGGCTGAGAGACCACCTACGCGTCGCCCTCCCATCTAGAATATGGGGGAAAATGTAAGTTATAAACAACATTTTTACAACCAATATACTTCACATTTACTGATAGGATCCAGGGCATAAATGACCTGACAAGTTCCCTTTAAAGTCAGATGATGGCTGAATAATTCAGCCATTATCTTCCGGGGAAGATGGCAGGCTCGGCTTGAGAACTTGCCTCAAAGTCAGAAATCCGACATATGTCATAACTCTACGTCATATGTTGTGAATGGATTAATAATACTGGTCTTCTTGTATGTATCAAGGGAACCTTTTGGTGCCTCAAAAATCCAGGGGCCGGGTGCAACTACAACTCCTGCAACCACTATAGTTACAGTCCCGTTTGCAATTCTCCACAGCTGAACAACTTAGCTGCAATGTTAAGAAAGATATAATTATACAGAAATGAAAGGTATTTTAAAAAATTACCAGTTAAATAAAAAAAAAAAAAAAAAAAAAAAAATATATATATATATATATATATATGAGCATGGCATAAATGATAAGCTTCATAAGTAGAAATTCTAAGTAAAGAGAGAAGTAGAAGTGGAAAAGTAAAAGCAGTGAATGACTTGCATTCCGTGAGGAATCAATGGCAAATCTAATTTAGGTGGCTAAGTGCTTTGTAGCATGTACTTAGATAAGTTCCCTCTGACAGCTCAGAGGTGCCAATGCAAAGCACTTCAGATTAATGAGGTCAATAGGATTGTTTTGTTACTTTATATACATTACAAGCAGAAACCAACCCCCACAGCTTTAATCCTCTATTGTGAATATTTCTGCTTTAAAGAGTTGGAACTTATTAAATTTGTGATATTCGAAAATTTAATTTCCTCCAGCTTACCACTAATATTATATAGGTAAGTGTCTCAAAACCTCTGCATGAACTAGTTATATAAAGTTATTCTTCCTGAGGCACAGATGGCGATATCTTCTATACCATACCTGCAGGGCTTTGATATGGTCGGACACATTCTCTTGAGAGAAGACGCGCATTGGTCGGGCCGTCTCCTGTGCAATCTCTGGAATGAAGATGCTGTCATGTGACACGGCTCTGCTTCCCAGCACGCCAGCTGTGGCCCTAAAATGACAAGTCACATTACAAACACAGAGTTCACCATGGAAACTTGCAGCGGAGGACGCCGAAAATGTCTGTGTAATATTCAATGTGAAAAAAACAGCAATATAAATCCTTCATCTTCATCTCTTTCTTGCTCACTTCAATCACTGATGTCATGAAACACTCCAACTACTTTATAAAACAAACACCCTGAAGCTAGGCATAACAGGATTCAGATGAGGGACAATTTCTTTATACATATAATGGAAAGGTGTCTGACAATACTAAGTGAAAGAGTACTGGTGGTCATAAACCAGGAGAAGCAAACTGGAAGACACTTGGTAGGTCTTGATATCACAGAGTCCCATTTAAAGCACCACTCCAGGGGGGGTTATTTTACTGCTGGAGTGAGGCTTTAAATCTAAGTCCCCCCCTCACTCTCTTGCGTCTTAATCTGTTATCGGCACCGCTCCCGTTGGTCTTCGGCAATTTGTGACCTGCCGGCTGTTGTCGTGTTTGTGTTTCATGGAGAGAGCCGAAGGTCACAACTCCATATAAGTCTATGGGAGCTTTGTTCAGGCCTCGTGCTGGCTCTCATGGATATCCATTGGGAGCTTGTGACGTAACTTCTGGCCAGACACAAGTTACAGGAACAAGATGAGCCTCAGGACCAGAGCGGTGTCGGTAATAGGTGATGACGCCAGAGGCTGAGTATAAGGTTAGGGGCAGAGAAATTAGGTTAACAGCACGACTCCAGCTCTAGAAGAAAAAATAAACTACTGGAGTGGTTTAAGGCACAGTTCATACTAGGATCTGTTTAATAATTCCTTGGTCACTGCACTGACTTATGTGTCTTGTCTGCTTTTTATCATAGGTATATCAATTTATTAATTTTTTTAACTAACAGAATACTGCAGCATTATAATTCAGATTTTACATTTTTCACCCAGGAATTTAAAACTGCAACACAATTAAATAATGTGATAAATATTGAGAAACAGATTGTGCTAAAGTATAACCAAGGCAAACAAGCAGAAACAAATAACACTTGACATTATATGCATCTTTAAAATACAGTAGTATAACTTACTCCAAGTTCTTCCTCAGAGTCATCATCCGTACGCAAAGAGTCTGGGACGGTGACATCGCTGGCTGACTGGCTCTGCTTTAGACCACTTGTGCTCATCGATGGTAAAGGCTCTTTCCTTTTCTTTTTTCCAAATAATTTTTTGAAAGATTTAAACTTGAATTTCTTTTTAGCTAAACGAAAAATAAAACCATAAATTCCTTATTCCTTCTTTGGTCATTTTTTTTTATAAATGCACAAGCTCCAATGTTAAATAAGATTATAAGCCATTTTTTTTATACAGTATTATGTGACTAGTAGAATTATTCAATACAACATTTTCTGTTCTATCAGTCAACTTACAGTAACTATAGACCCTAAACTAATTCCACATATAAAGAGTGGGTACCCAAAGGACCAATAGACCAAAAGTGAGTGCCCAAACGAGAAGAAATATCTTCAGAGAGAGACACCCAAGCCAAGAGTCTTATTGAGTATCGAAATGTAAACTTTACTATGATCACTGTAACAGCATTAAAATATACAATATTTAATAAAGCACACTGAGAAGACAACTAAAATTGTGGCTAAAAATGGCCACAGAGAGTCTGCATCAAACGAGTGAAGTACAGCAAGCTACAGAACCAAATAAACTAAATAGGATACAAAGGTCATAAAAGTATGATAGTCCTCAATAGGGTAAAAAAGGCCATAGCACTACCTATATGGGCTTGTAGTAATAAGTTAGTGAAGTATCCCAAGATTGGACCTATAGTAGACACTAAAAATAAAGTGTGAACCATAGGCTAGGTAATGATGTAAAGTGTTTCATAGTAGAATAGAGAAAACTCCATCCGTTTCCTTCTCACAGAATCCTCATTGGTTCTGTCACTCTTTATATATCCTGGGTTCTGAAAACCTGACTACTCCTCCTGACAAAGCCTGCAAAGGGGAAACGTACATCAAGGTGCCAGGTGCCTACCTTGAGGTTACTTTACCCTACACTGCCCTAGTTCAGCATGCTCATAGCCATGTTTCCAGGTAATGGATGATCATTTTCTGCTCCTATGGTTTATATATTCTGTGTAATATGTTAACTGGAGTACTATTCTTTCTGACTATCTCTTATTTGAAATTGCCTGATCTGGTTTCATATTACCACTACTGAGGGATGGGTTTTTCTCTATTTTACTATGGAGCACTTTATATCATTAACTAGCCTATGGTTCACACTTTATTTTTAGTGTCTACTAGTTGTCTTCTTACTGTGCTTTATTAAATGTTGTATAATGTAATACTATTATATTGATCACAATAAAGTTTATATTTTGATACTCAAAAAGGGTCTTGGCTTGGGCGTCTCTCTCTTTGAAGATATTTCTTCTCGTTACATCTTAATCATCATAACACAACTTGCTCAGCATTTTCAACGTGAATGCATTGAACAAACCAAAAGAAAAAAGGTGATCATATCCTCAAGTGTGATTGAACAAGATTAAAAGAACCAATATTTTTAACACCTATTTATACATGTAACAAATTTTTTTCTATTACCGTATATACTCGTGTATAAGCCGACCCGTGTATAAGCCGACCCCCCTACTTTTGCCCCAAAAATCTGGAAAAACCTATTGACTCGTGTATAAGCCGAGGGTGGACCCCAGCACAGGTATACAGCCCCCAGCAGTGTGGTATACAGGCCCCCCCAGTGGTATACAGGCCTCCCCAGTGGTAGTATACAGCAGCCCCAGTGGTAGTATATAGCATCCCCAGCAGCCCCAGTGGTACTATATAGCATCCCCAGTGGTAGTATATAGCATCCCCAGCAGCCCCAGTGGTAGTATATAGCATCCCCAGCAGCCCCAGTGGTAGTATATAGCATCCCCAGCAGCCCCAGTGGTAGTATATAGCATCCCCAGCAGCCCCAGTGGTAGTATATAGCATCCCCAGCAGCCCCAGTGGTAGTATATAGCAGCCCCAGTGGTAGTATACAGCAGCCCCAGTGGTAGTATACAGCAGCCCCAGTGGTAGTATATAGCATCCCCAGCAGCCCCAGTGGTAGTATATAGCATCCCCAGCAGCCCCAGTGGTAGTATATAGCATCCCCAGCAGCCCCAGTGGTAGTATATAGCATCCCCAGCAGCCCCAGTGGTACTATATAGCATCCCCAGTGGTAGTATATAGCATCCCCAGCAGCCCCAGTGGTAGTATATAGCATCCCCAGCAGCCCCAGTGGTAGTATATAGCATCCCCAGCAGCCCCAGTGGTAGTATATAGCAGCCCCAGCAGCCCCAGTGGTAGTATACAGCAGCCCCAGTGGTAGTATACAGCAGCCCCAGTGGTAGTATATAGCATCCCCAGCAGCCCCAGTGGTACTATATAGCATCCCCAGCAGCCCCAGTGGTAGTATATAGCATCCCCAGCAGCCCCAGTGGTAGTATATAGCATCCCCAGCAGCCCCAGTGGTACTATATAGCATCCCCAGTGGTAGTATATAGCATCCCCAGCAGCCCCAGTGGTAGTATATAGCATCCCCAGCAGCCCCAGTGGTAGTATATAGCATCCCCAGCAGCCCCAGTGGTAGTATATAGCAGCCCCAGCAGCCCCAGTGGTAGTATACAGCAGCCCCAGTGGTAGTATACAGCAGCCCCAGTGGTAGTATATAGCATCCCCAGCAGCCCCAGTGGTACTATATAGCATCCCCAGTGGTAGTATATAGCATCCCCAGCAGCCCCAGTGGTAGTATATAGCATCCCCAGCAGCCCCAGTGGTAGTATATAGCAGCCCCAGCAGCCCCAGTGGTAGTATACAGCAGCCCCAGTGGTAGTATACAGCAGCCCCAGTGGTAGTATATAGCATCCCCAGCAGCCCCAGTGGTAGTATATAGGAGCCCCAGCAGCCCCAGTGGTAGTATACAGGAGCCCTAGTGGTAGTATACAGGAGCCCAAGCAGCCCCAGTGGTAGTATACATCAGCCCCAGATGTATATACAGCCCCAGAGGTAGTATACAGCCCCAGTGGTAGTATACATCAGCCCCAGAGGTATATGCAGCCCCAGTGGTAGTATACAGGAGCCCAAGCAGCCCCAGTGGTAGTATACATCAGCCCCAGATGTATATACAGCCCCAGTGGTAGTATACAGCCCCAGTGGTAGTATACATCAGCCCCAGTGGTAGTATACAGGAGCCCAAGCAGCCCCAGTGGTAGTATACATCAGCCCCAGATGTATATACAGCCCCAGTGGTAGTATACAGCCCCAGTGGTAGTATACATCAGCCCCAGAGGTATATGCAGCCCCAGTGGTAGTATACAGCCCCAGTGGTACTATCCAGCAGCCCCAGAGGTATATACAGCCCCAGTATTAATAAACACCCCCCCCCTCCTTATCATGGCCCCCCAGGCTGCGGCAGCTGTCAAAATAACAAACAGTTTATACATCACCTTCCGACGCAGCTTCTCCGCTCCTCCGGTCCTCCGCTCGCCGGCTGCTTCTTCTTTCTTGTTGTGCCGACTTCTGTGACCGCGCGCAGGAAATGACGTCATCTCCTGCGCCCGGTCACATGACACCGGCACAAGAAGAAAGAAGAAGCAGCCGGCGAGCGGAGGACCGGAGGAGCGGAGAAGCTGCGTCGGAAGGTGATGTATAAACTGTTTGTTATTTTGACAGCTGCCGCAGCCTGGGGGGCCATGATAAGGAGGGGGGGGGGCTGTTTATTAATACTGGGGGACCCATATTAAGGAGGGGGGCTGTGCAGTGCAATATGCACGGCATCCCCCCGCCGTTGATGGACGGGGGGATGCCGTGCATATTCATTGCACTAATGAGGCGGCCCCACGTGACCGCATGCGGTCACCGCGGTCCCCTCCTGCCTCCTCCAGCTCCCGGTCACAGCCCCCCCCCACAGCATTACCGTATAGACCCGTGTATAAGCCGAGGGGGGGACTTTTCAGCCCAATTTGTGGGCTGAAAAACTCGGCTTATACACGAGTATATACGGTATATCACTAAACATGTCATTTATGAAGTGTTTAGGAAGAATAGTACTTGAAATCAATAGTAGCAATTAGTAATTGAAATATGTATAATTATAATTATAATAATTAATTATATTATTTATTATATATTATAATATATTATAATTAATTATATTTTAATTATTAATTATAATATTTATAATTGAAATAGTAATTGAAATCAATGGGGGACGTTTTTTACAATAGTACTGTGAGTTTATTAGTCCTTATAAGAAAAGCATTTAACTATTAATATACATTTACTCAATCTTTAAACACACTCACCAATATTGTAGTACACCAACTGCCTTGATACCTATGTAGAGACTACTGTTTGTTCAAGAGTGAACATGTCCAGGTATGTCAGGGCATGAAAGCTCTGAAGCTCTGTCTTACTTCCTGACTCTGCGGTGGGCAGATACTTAACATGCTTGACAGAGCTGCTGGCCTGTCATCTGCTCTGCATTCACTGTCTACCCCTGTTCATTCTCAGGTTGAGCCCTAACAAAGCTTTCTCCACTGTCCTCTTCTGCTGCTAAACTGTGACATAATAAAATAATACAGTAATATCTAAAAATCAAGTATTATTTAGTAAATACAGACCCCACACTTTTAGACCACAGGCTGAATAGATCTGAATTCAAGATTTTCGAATTGACGCTATAATAGATATCTATTTTTAAATATGATCCCAACTTGAAATTTGGTACAGATGTGGCTAAGAGCATAGCAGACACAAGTGCATTTTTGGACATTTTTAAATTACACATATTTATCAAAATGCGTTTTTTAAATTTTGCGTTTGTGTTCGCATTGGTAAAATATTAACAAAAATACTCTTGTGACATATCTGGTGAAAGCCTGCACAGTTCTGAGTAGAATGGTGTTTATTTTGTTTCTCTATCTTATTTCTAGCCTGAGTTATGAGGAGAAATGTAAAGGCAGGCAACACCGAAATGTACACTTTTTCCAAACTTTGAAAATCAATTACTAAAAAAAATTCTACAGTTTATTTCTCTTCACATTTTGCATTTTCTGACACACTATTACCAAATAACAAAATCTCAAAAGAATTAAAAATATAGAGGTAAAAATCATTGGTTCACTTGACATGGAATGACCCCTTTTCCAAATCTGGCCTCTTGTGTAATCTGTCTGCACCTGCAGACTTTCTGTCTGTCTGTCCCCTATGCATAATATAGCCCCTTATCTGTACTTGTGTACTTGTACAGATCCTGACCGGTGACTGGTTCATGCAGCGTTACGTGAATCCCCTATTTATTATATTCATGGCTGGACCATATATGGCGGCACTTTTTACCATTTACCTTTTGTGCCTCCCCTATTTCCTAATAGATTGTAAGCTTGCGAGCAGGGACCTCACTCCTCATGGTTTCTGAATTTTCTGTTACTATGTATTGTCTCGTATTGTTTGTACATGTCCCTATGACTTGTAAAGTGCTGTGTAATATGTTAGCGCTATATAAATAAAATTATTATTATTATTATTATCAAAACACTGGTAAGGTATGGTAGTACCAAAAGGATATTTACGTCTTTTTTTTTTTAACTCATTCTGCATCCTAAATCAATTGCTGTAATCATCCTGACTATGTTGGTAGACATTGAGACATATTTCTGAACATTTTTCTTTTGGTAGCAGATAGATTCAGTAAATGTTGAGTAAATCTTTAATCTGCTATAAATATGCTGGAATATGTGAAAATGCTGGATTTGTGGGTCTGTGCTGAACAGAAAAATCCTGCTGTTTATAGAAAAACTGTGATCTAAATGTGGCAAATCTAATCTGGCTTTATTTTTCCTGATATACAGAAATCATTGTTGTGCTAAGCAGTGATCTTATTTAGGGCTCGGACACACTCTGCTACTTACATGCGAGTCTGTCGGACAAGACTCGGAAGAGGCTGGAGCAGTAACCCTGAACGGCCTCTCCCTGTCTGGACGGGACTGTCAGCCGATTGTGTTTTTGTGCAGCTCCACGCTCCCCATCCAGACAGGGAAAGGCTGTTCAGGGTCACTGCTCCAGTCTCTCCCGAGTCTCCTCTGTCATGTGCGATCTGTATGACTAAGTTGCGCAAAGTCTTAGGTACAACCAGTTTGGTACCTCGAATAATGAGGTGTTCTTCAGTGACTGATAATTCATCCCGTACACTTGAGAATAGTTTTAATTCCTTCAGGTCAATCTCAGAATAGGGAAATTTTTCTTTTTGGATTTCATACCACCTTCGATTTTGTATGATTTCTATTAAAGCACATAGCGCCTTGTCACTCGTTGTTGCATTCATAAAGTGATCAATGGAGAGTGCTTTAGGCACTGCATGAGCTGTAATGAAGCGTATGTATTCTTCAATGGAGGAACGCTCAGGTGAGGCATCAGTCATAGGATGTCTTGAAAGATAGTCAGCCGGATTGCTGAATTTTCCAGGTTTGTGAACAATTTTGTAGTTATAGTCCTGTAGACGTAGACCCCATCGTTCAATGCGTGCAGGCATTTTAGCTCTGGGATTTCCAAAGATCATAAGAAGTGCTTGATGGTGGTGGGTGACGATGGTGAAGGGAGCTCCATAGAGAAATAAGTGAAAGTGTTCACATCCCCAGACAACTGCCAAGCTTTCTTTTTCAGGTTGTGAATATTTATTTTCAGTGCTTGTTAAGCTTTTACTTGCATAAGAAATTATGTGAGGATCTTGATTGTTATCCTTATATTGTGCTAAGATAGCACCTAGCCCTACGGGACTGGCGTCCACAATTAATTCAGTTTGAAGTGCCGGATCAAAATAAGCCATGGTAGTGGTTGAGCAAAGTTCATTTTTAATTGTTTCAAAAGAGGTCTGACAGTCTTGGGACCATTGAAAAACACAATTTTGCTTTGTAAGCTCTCTTAATGGACTGCTGATAGTTGAAAAATTTGGAATATATCTAGCACAGTAGCTTGCCATTCCAAGAAAAGAGCGTACTTCACTGGCAGTTTGTGGAATTGAGGCTGTCTTGATGGATTCTACTTTCTTAGGAACAGGTTGTACTCCTTTCGCCGAGAAGATATGACCATAGAACTCTAATGAACTTCTATCAAATTTGCATTTTTCTTTATTTAAAGTGAGTCCAGCAGGGAGCAGGCATTCGAAGATGTTGTATAGCGCACGATTATGTTCAGCTTGAGTTTTACCAAACACCAGTATGTCATCATTGTAATTAAAAGTATTTAGAATGTGTTGAATGACGCTCCTTATCGCATCCTGAAAGATCTCTGCTGCTGAGCAGACTCCAAAAGTCAATCTTTTATATCTTCTGAGGCCCACATGTGTGGAAAATGTTGTTAAGTATCTGGATTTTGGACTCAGTTCTAATTGGTGATATCCTTTATTGAGGTCGAGCTGTGAAAAGACGTCGCTCCATTTAGTAAATGAATAATGTCATCAATCGTGGGTGAGATATGTCTTTCTCTCTGGATAGCCATGTTGGGTAGGCACATGTCAACACACAGTCTCACCTGCTCAGGAGTCTTTGGTTTTGGAACTACCACAAGTGCAGACACCCACGGAGTGGGACCAGTAACAGTTTCAATGATGTCCTCATCCATGAGGAATTGAAGTTCTTTTTCTACCTTCTTTCTCAGGTGAAAAGGAATGCGTCTATGTGGTTGGGCTACCGGACGAACACTGTCGTCCACATGAAGATGTACTTGAGAGTCCTTTAATTTCTCCAAACCACTAAATAAGGAGGGAAAACTGTTTACCATGGCCTGTACATCCATATCTGCCGGGTCAGTTATGGTATGAATAATCTGGATGAGACCTAGCTTCAATGAAGTGTGATAGCTGAGAAGACAGCCTCCCGATCCTTGTAATGTGCGAAAAGTGGTTTTCTGCCTGTTTTCTTTATAGCTGATTAAATTGTCCTCTTTTAGCTAGAGGTGTTCTAGATAAATATATGGAAAGATTTTAGTATTCACTTGCTGTAAAATTGCCTTATTTTTCAATTGTTCATATGCAGTGCTGTCTATAATATCCACTGAAGCACCCGTATCTATTGTAAAGGTGATATTGGTGTTGCAGATTGGGAGTGTGATGCAGGGAGACTGTACTGAGCCAGTGGCAGAGGTGGTGAACACATAGTTTTCTGCCCCAGACATTTCTTCTGTGTCCTGATTTATCATTTTTATACTTGCGGGCTTTGTTAGAGGCAGAGAAGACTTGTACTGTGCTGACCTGCAGATAGCTGCAAAATGATTCCCTTTTCCACATTTACTACATGTCTGTCTTATAGCTGGACATTTGTTCAGGTGGTGAGGGAAATCCGGTCCACATCTATAGCATTTCCTCTGTTTTGGGGTTTGCTTGTCTTGTGCATTCTTATGCTTGAGATTATGCACATGTAAATTATCCCCACTCTCCTTTGCAGTAGCCTGATGATCTGCTGTTTCTATAGCACAGGCCATTTTTAGTAAATCATGTAGAGAGAGATCCTGCTGCAGAGCTTTGCGCCTTAGGGTACCTTTACACACGGCTACATTTGTAGCTTGTCACCAGGTAACTTACTGGTTGCAGTGAAATCATGGAGACATTATTCCATTTGTACACAGCAACAAGATAGAACCTTGTCTCCATGATTTCACTGCAACCAGTAAGTTACCTGGTGACAAGCTACAAATGTAGCCGTGTGTAAAGGTACCCTTATGGTATTGGATGAGCAGGTGACAATTACTTGAGTTAGAATTTCATCATCTACATCTGTGAATGCACATCCATGTGCCAGATCTCTCAGCCGGGTGACACAGGTGTCTATAGATTCTTCCGGAAGCTGCTTAGCAATTCTGAATTTGTATCTTTCATATCTGATATTTTTTTGGCGTTAAAGTAGTCAATGAGAGCTTTGCAGCAATTGCTGTATGTGTCTGTCTTGGCTGCAGGTAATGTGCTGTATACATCATAAACTCATGAGCCCGCACAATGTAGGAGAACGGCTTTCTTTCTTTTCTCCTCTTTTATGTCCACGGCTTCTAGAAAGTTCCCAAATCTGTATAGCCATTTTCTCCAATTATGGGAGAGATTAATAGCATCAGTCATATTAAACTGTGGGAAGGTGTGCAGGTATTCAGTCATGATGGAGTCCCTCAGTGATGCTGGTGTGTGAAGCTTTAAAACAGGGATCAGTACTCACAGCAGCCGGTGGTTATATCCAATCCTCGTCGTCAGTTGTAATGTTCACACAATATGAGGCATTCACAAGGGTAAACTTTAACTGTACTTTATTCTTCCATCTTTCTCCATCATATCACATAGCAGTCTTTCCTCAGCATGCTCCAAACTGAAACTAAAACTTAACTTCTCACCTCCTTCTTATCATTACCCATGATACACCAGCAGGGCCGCATTAACCATGAGCCAATATGAAGTGTTTGCTCAGGCGGCGCCATACAGGGGGCGGCAAGGTGGCAGGTTCCCTGCAGATAGTTACTGGCATGGGAGCCGCGGCCGCCGCCCCCGATATATACTAAAGCAGTGCAGCACGCCGGCCGCTGTCTGCTTTCAAATCTCCCGCCCCCTGCAGCTCTGCTCTGCACGGAGAGGGCGGTTATGTCATCAGTGAGTGTCCCGCAGGGCAGAGCGCGGGACACATGCTGGAGGAGGCCGGAGCTGCAAGGGGAGCGGAGGAGAGAGATCCCTGAAGGAGAGAGGGGATGCGAGAAGAAGGAGGTGAGAGGAAAGCGGAGGAGAGAGGAGCTGGCAGGAGAGAGAGGGTGCGATTAGAAGCTGCAAGGAGAGGAGGGGAGAGGGATGCAATTAGGGGGTCTGAGAAGAGAGGAGCTGGAAGGAAAGAGGAGGTGAGAGGGGGTGCCAGGAGAGAGAGGAGGTCAGAGGAGCTGTAAGGAGAAAGGAGAGAGAGGGGGTGAGAGGAGCTGCAAGGACAGAGGAGCTGGAAGGAGAGAGGGGGTGAGAGGAGCTGCACTGTACACATATGTGCCCAGGAGTGTCCCTGCACTGTACACATATGTGCCCAGGAGTGTCCCTGCACTGTACACATATGTGCCCAGGAGTGTCCCTGCACTGTACACATATGTGCCCAGGAGTGTCCCTGCACTGTACACATATGTGCCCAGGAGTGTCCCTGCACTGTACACATATGTGCCCAGGAGTGTCCCTGCACTGTACACGTGTGCCCAGGAGTGTCCCTGCACTGTACACATATGTGCCCAGGAGTGTCCCTGCACTGTACACGTGTGCCCAGGAGTGTCCCTGCACTGTACACGTGTGCCCAGGAGTGTCCCTGCACTGTACACGTGTGCCCAGGAGTGACCCTGCACTGTACACGTGTGCGCCCAGGAGTGTCCCTGCACTGTACACGTGTGCCCAGGAGTGTCCCTGCACTGTACACGTGTGCGCCCAGGAGTGACCCTGCACTGTACACGTGTGTGCCCAGGAGTGTCCCTGCACTGTACACGTGTGCGCCCAGGAGTGACCCTGCACTGTACACGTGTGCGCCCAGGAGTGACCCTGCACTGTACACGTGTGTGCCCAGGAGTGACCCTGCACTGTACACGTGTGTGCCCAGGAGTGACCCTGCACTGTACACGTGTGCGCCCAATGGTGTCCCTACACTGTAGACATGTGTGCCCAGGAGTGTCCCTACACTGTAGACATGTGTGCCCAGGAGTGTCCCTACACTGTAGACATGTGTGCCCAGGAGTGTCCCTACACTGTAGACATGTGTGCCCAGGATTGTCCCTACACTGTAGACATGTGTGCCCAGGAGTGACCCTACACTGTAGACATGTGTGCCCAGGAGTGTCCCTACACTGTAGACATGTGTGCCCAGGAGTGTCCCTACACTGTAGACATGTGTGCCCAGGAGTGACCCTACACTGTAGACATGTGTGCCCAGGAGTGTCCCTACACTGTAGACATGTGTGCCCAGGAGTGACCCTGCACCGTACACATGTTTGCCCAGAGGTGTCCTTGCACTGTAAACATGTGCACCCAGGAGTAACCCTGCACTGTATGCATGTGCACCCAGGAGCAGAGGTGTATCTAGGTTTTCTGGCGCCCGGGGCAAGCGTTCAGCTTGGCGCCCCCCCCCCCCCCCCCCCCCCCCCCCGTGGTTTGAGTAGACGTCATGTGACCAATCATCCATATGCTTATTTTTTACACTTACAGGTACAGTGACTGCTGGAGTATGTTACACGTTGTTAGAAGTGTGCTAAGGTGTTTAATATTATAATTAAAGGGCCTGTCCAGGTTTCAGATGAAAGTCTAGGTGACTGCAGGCCTCTAAATTATCATGGCGCGTGCACTGCTTGTCCCCTTTCCGCTCCCACATCCCTTCCTTAACCCACTTGTTCGGCACCTGCTATTAACTCTGAATAGCCCCATGTGCAGCACTTGTGATTGGCTAAGTATTCCGGGAGGAGGCATGGTCTGTTGGGAAATTTTACCAGTTTAGGGTGCCTTCACATTTGCGTTCCCCTCCGCAGCATTCTGTGGAGGGGATCTGCAATGTGACCGCAGCGCCGCAAGCCCCTATCTTTATAATGGGAGCGCACGGTGCTGCGCTTGACTGCGTATGACCGTGCGCACCCATTCACTGCCATATGTGATCTATGCGCAGGTGGATGCTTGCGCACAAATCACCCAGTCTCGTCCACACCAGAAATGCAACATGTTGCATTTCTGGTGCGGACGAGACTGGGTGATTTGTGCGCAGGCATCCGCCTGCGCACAGATCACATATGGCAGTGAATGGGTGCGCACGGTCATACGCAGTCAAGCCCAGCACCGTGCGCTCCCATTATAAAGATAGGGGCTTGCGGTGCTGCGGTCACATTGTGGATCCCCTCCACAGAACGCTGCGGAGGGGAACGCAAATGTGAAGGTAGCCTTAGTGTGGTGGCGGCTTGTTGATGCTTAGACTGCAGATCGTTACCTGTGGTGTGTGGATGATGGGGCATGGTGGACATGTCTGACTAGTCGGTGCCAGGCAGCACCACATTGGAGCTGCCCAGAGTTTTGTAGGAATGTACCAGAGATAATAGATTGCAATCAGTGCTGCCTCCTGTGCTATAAGGATGCAGGACTGTGTCAGCTACAGGAGCACCGCTCTGCCGCCATTATTGTGTGTCTGTAGGTTGTGCCAAGCCGCCATTGCCATTAATGACCCTTGTTCTGGATTCTTCTGTGGTTCCTCTATGTGTGTGTGATGGTGCTGACATCCTTGAGGTGGGGGGGGGGCGCCGTTCTGTAGTTCGCCTCAGGCAGCAGAGAGGCTAGGTTCACCCCTGTACACCAGACCTAGTTTTCTTAAAAAAAAAAAAGATCTAATTATTGCACATTACAACAGACTCGCATGTAAGTAGCAGAGTGTGTCCGAGCCCTAACACAGAGGCTGTAAAAGCCAAGATTGTAGGCTGGAAGTGAAAATCTCGGGTCTAGCCAGGGTGTGTAACGACAATAGGTGCAGGGTTTGCAATTGCATCGGGGCCCTGGAGCCTAGGGGGCCCTAAAAGTCCCTTTGGCCTACAGAAAAAATCTAATACTATTAAAGATTTGCAATAATTTGGGGCCCCGTTGGATCATTCACATCCAGGTCCATGAGCTTCAAGTTACGCCACTGGCTCTAGCTCCTGAAGATAAAAATTACATTACTGGAAAAAGGAGCCATACATTAGTTCTTCCTTTAAATAAAATGTTACCAATAATGTGCCTTTGCTTTCTATGAAGTCAATGACAAAATTGACTTTACTGGCAGAGCACAATACGAAAGCCAAACAGCCATGCGTGATTATTAATTAAGTAATTAAAGGCCCAGTTACACGCACAGATAATTATGCAGATATTGTTCGCAGATCTCTGGTTGCTTTGAAATCATGGACACAATGTTACATTTGTACACAGCCACAAAATGGAACAATGTGTCCATGATTTCACTGCAACCAGAGATCTGCCAACAATCTCTGCACAAGTATTTGTGTGTGTGTGGCACCCCAAGGGTTAATGTGCCACAGAAATACCAACACAGGTTTACTCCCCACACAACACTACACTAGAAAGTGGGAGGAGTTTAGGTGGCACCTGCACTAGTGGGAGGAGCTAAGTTGTTTACCACAGAGCAGGAGTGACAGTTAGTTCAGTTTTAGTCAGAGTTTAGTCTGGAGCAGGAGCAGAGTCAAGTAGAGGTGGAGGTCCTGAGAGGTCTGAGGAGAGGAGACAGAGGAACAGAGGAACATATCCGGGATAAAGAGTTACCCCAAAAACTTGACCCCGGGGAGGCGCTTAAGACGGATACCGGATCCGAGGCTGTGCCTGAGACAGACAGGACAGTAAATACCGGGATAGTGAAGGTCCACCATCTTCACAGCACCATAGCAAAGCAACACGGAGGGGTCAGTGACAGAGAGGACTCAAGTTGCCCAGCAGATTGGTACCCGTGAGCAGAGACAGGGCCAGCAGTTCAGCTACAAGCAGCAGCAGGGCCACACACAGCGCTTAAGTAGGAAGCCAAGGACCCGGTCAGGGTGAGAGCAACCCGGTACAGACTCCGTGGACAATACTGTGTTATACCATCTGCAAGTAAAGACTTGGAAAACAACAGAAACCGTGAGTGTGTGTGATCCTTATACTGAAGCCCCACTTGCCCTCATATACTGCGATTACCTCTACTCTCATCATCTCTACTGCTACCCCTACTCTCCTGCAGCATCAATAACTATCCTCACAGACTTTAACTACTACTACCACTGCCCCGGGGAACCCAGTTCTGCCCACAGGAACTATTCTATCCAAGCTGCTATCCCATCATCCCCGGAGGTTCTGCAGCAGCGGCGGCCCCATTACTGGCCGCATATAGTGGGTGGCGTCACGAGTGACAAATCCCCTGTAAATAACCCCCATCTTATTGTGCGGGCCCGGGACACGGTCCGGACCAGGACCGCCGTGACATCCCCCAGCAGTACACCGGTCCGGCACCGAGTACCCCGTCCCAGTGGGCTCCACATGTGCATCTGGGCCTTAACTGCAATTATTGAATGTTATTTGGAATAGTAATGCTATCATTTATTTTCTGCATGTATTTTCCATGAAATCTATTTATAAAAACACAGTGGGAAAAAGTGAAAAAGAAATGTAGTGCACAAGAGCAGCAGCAATAGGTGAGTAATGCTGATTTCGTTGTATTACAGTGAGGGTTACATTTTTTTTTTATTGAGACCAGACAGCCCCTTTCAGGGCCGGACTGGGACCAAAAAGCAGCCCTGGAAAACAAGCCCCAAAAGCCCACACACTATATCAACAAACAGCCCCAATCCGTAAATTTTGCTTTTACGTTGTCGTGGCCCTCACCACATTCTTAAAGGAATTATCTGAAGAGCCACATGTGAATGGTGCAGCAGAGGGAATAATCAACCACAGCTCCATTTACATGGTGCTCTTCAAAGCTCCGTTTGTCAGGATTTTGGGGTCTCAGTGGTCAGCAACACAGACACACAGCCTCAGCCAGCCACACACAGCCTCAGCCAGCCACACACAGTCTCAGCCAGCTACACACAGCCTCAGCCAGCCACACAGCCTCAACCAGCCAGCCACACACAGACACACAGCCAGCCACACACAGACACACAGCCAGCCACACACAGACACACAGCCAGCCACACACAGACACATAGCCAGCTACCCACATACAGCCACACAGAGCTACAGCCACACACAGGTAGCCACATAGACAGCCACCAGCCACATATAGACGCAGACAGACACACACACACAGCCATAGCCAGCCACACAACCAGCCAGCCACACAGCCAGCCACACACAGACACACAGCCAGCCACACACAGCCAGCCACACACAGACACAGCCAGCCACACACAGACACACAGCCAGCCACACACAGACACACAACCAGCCAGCCACACAGCCTGCCACACACAGACACACAGCCAGCCACACACAGCCAGCCACACACAGACACAGCCAGCCACACACAGACACACAGCCAACCACACACAGACACACAGCCAGCTACCCACATACAGCCACACAAAGCTACAGCCACACACATGTAGCCACATAGACAGCCACATATAGACGCAGACAGACACACACACACAGCCATAGCCAGCCACACAACCAGCCACCGACACAGCCAGCCACACACGGAGCTACAGCCAGCCACACAAACAGCCAGCCACACATACAGCTACAGCCAGCTACACACACACATGCAGTCACCCACACACATACAGCCACAGCCAGCCACACACAGACCCACAGCTAGTCACACACAAACAGCCAGCCACATAGACAGCAACATAGACAACCATAGCCAGCCACACACAGACCGCCAAACACACCACACAGGCAAATAGTCAGCCACACACAGTCAGCCAGCCACACAGTCCCAGCCACTCACAGCCAAGCAGCCCCAGCCACACACAGCCACACAGCCGCAGCCACACAGCCGCAGCCCCACACAGAGACAGAGCCGCAGCCCCACACAGAGACAGAGCCACAGCCCCACACAGCCACAGCCCCACACAACCGCAACCCCACACAGCCGCAGCCCCACACAGCCGCAGCTCCACACCCAAAACCACACAGCCTCAGCCACACAGCCCAGCGACACACAGAGACACAGCCCCAGCCCCACACAGAGACCCAGCCACACAGCCCAGGCACACAGCCACACAGCCCAAGCCAAAACCACACAGCCAAAACCACAGAGCCAAAACCACACACAGAGACACAGCCCCAGCCACACACACAGAGACACAGCCCCAGCCACACACACAGAGGCACAGCCCCAGCCACACACACAGAGGCACAGCCCAGCCACACACACAGAGGCACAGCCCCAGTCACACACACAGAGGCACAGCCCCAGTCACACACACAGAGGCACATCCCCAGCCACACAAACACAGACACAGCCCCAGCCACACACACAGAGGCACAGCCCCAGCCACACACACACAGCCCCAGCCACACACACAGAGGCACAGCCCCAGCCACACACACAGAGGCACAGCCCCAGCCACACACACAGAGACAGAGCCCCAGCCACACACACAGAGGCACAGCCCCAGCCACACACACAGAGGCACAGCCCCAGCCACACACACAGAGGCACAGCCCCAGCCACATGCACAGAGGCACAGCCCCAGCCACACACACAGAGGCACAGCCCCAGCCACACACACAGGCAAGTGCCTCAGCTGATAGTGAAAGTACCTTGCCTTGCTTTCCTCAGCTTTGGCTTGCCGTCTCGCACTGCCCCAGGTCCGCAGCTGACAGGCCACACAGGAAGAGTGAGGAGGAGACTGTACACTGTCTTCAGGCCAGCTCCACTGGCTGCTTGCACAGGGACCACCGGTAATGGCTGGGGTCGGGGTGGCCGGTGCCTTTCCATTTCGTTGGCGGGAGAGCAGAATGTGTGCTCTCTCCGCCCACAAAGAACATGCTGTCGTGATTTCGGCACAGCACGGCACAGCACAGCCCGCTCCAATAGAAGTATGAGCCGCTGCCTGGGTCGCCCGCTGATTGGTGTGCAGAGTCTGTGCACCAAGTGAGTCTCTCTCATGACTTATAATGCTGCCGCAACTTGGCGGCCGGCGCCGCCCCTCAGACCCCGCTATGCATGCGGGCGATGGCGGCGGCGACCACAAAATCATTTAAAAGTAGCCAGGCCTGCGGCGGGAGGAACGGGCGGCCCCCACACCCCGCCACCGGCCGGCCCATCGGGAAAGGTCCCGCTCCTCCCGCCTATCAGTCCGGGCCTGGCCCCTTTGCTGGTATTAAATTGTGCATGTAAAGTTAGTTTTTCCAATTACTTTTGAGCCCCTGAAGGAGGCTTTGTAGGAAAATGGTTGGAATTACTAAACTTTTCACAGGATACTTTTGTTCAACCTCTTTAATTAAACCTGAAAGTCTCCACTTCAATTATATCTCAGTTATTTCATTAAAAATGGTGGTATCCAGGCCCAAATAACAGATTTGGTCACTGCTGAAATATTTCTGGACCTAACTGTAATTGGGTCCATTTGGGATTTCCCTGGAAGTTTTAATTGTTTTAATAGCAAGAAAAGGATTATGCTAATTACAGATGAGCGGGTTCGGGTGCTGCCTATTCGGGACCTGTTATGACCCTGTGGAAGTCAATGATTGGCCGTTTGGCTCACTGCCCACATACAGCAACCGCAAAAATGCAGCCTGTCAGAAGAGGATGGTGACGGCCACAAAGCTGGAGCGGTTTGCGAGGGAATCAACGCTGAACAAAGTCGGTACAGATGGAGAGGGAGACCGGGACTTGGCAGAGGAGGAGGACACGCAATCAGAGGGGGAGGCTGAGGAGCAAGAAATGACTGACACAGGCACAGAGGGAGCTGTAGGGGGCCAGAAGGAGAAGCAGCCCACCGAGGAACCCACCCTCAGGGACGTTTTTTCATTAGTCTCCTCGTGCAAACGGGCTTTCACTGTGGTGGCTGAACAAGTGCAGAGATTAGAGGGGAAATTGCTAATATTAATGTAACCCTGTAAAAAAATGATAAGCGTATAACTGCTGTGGAGGACAGGGTCGGCACCACAGATGATCAGATTACTAAACTACAGTACATTTAACAATTGGCTGAAGTAGTGGCAAAAAACAACGATCTTGAAAATCATTCGAGGAGAAATAATCTCTGCATAGTGGGCATCCCTGAGAAAACAGAGGGGAGAGACCCCACTGCATTTATTGAATCCTGGCTAAAGCTGAAGTTTGGAGAGCACACTCTGACAAAAGTCTTTGCAGTAGAATGGACCCATAGAGTACCGATGCAGCAGAGACCACCTGGTCAGAACCCCGCACAATGCTTGCCAGAATACTGAATTATAGAGATCGGGACATTATACTGAGAAAGGCAAGGGCTGCAGAGGATCTTGAGATTGATGGACAGAGGATTGCCATCTACCCAGACTCCTATAGTACAGAAACAAAGAATGCGGTTCAGCGGAGTAAAGAGATGCATGCGTGAACATAGGATATAATATTCCATGTTATTCCCCGCAAAACTACGGGTGGTAGCCTTGGATAAAGTTCAGTTCTTAGTGACCCCGGAGGAGGCCATGCAATGGCTGGACACTAACGCAAAGAAACTTAGAGCTAAAGACGACTGAAGTGGTGATGCTCTGTCTTTTCCTTTTTTTTTTCTCTTTCTGACTGACAGGTTTTTACTTTGGCCCCCGTGGACAACCAAGGGGGACAAAGCTTACAACTCGGTTGCAGTTATTGACTATAGTTTAATCCCTTTCTCCCTTATATCTTTTTGATCTTCGTTTTTTAGGTTATGATGCTGCTGAACTTATGTGGGGGGAGGTGGGGAGGGGGGAGAGAAAAGCCAGCACAAGGGAAGTTCGAATGCTTGATCTCATTGTTGGAGCGAATGGGCTGCATTATTGGGATGTGTGCTATATATTTCTGATAATTGTTTATTGTAACAAATGATTTTTTGATGTTATAAGGTTATGATGTTTACATTATGGCGGGAGACAGGAGGAGTCGTAGAGAACTGCATTACTACAAATAGGAAGAGTACTCAGAAGCACTGTAAGGAAAGTACTCTACTAGGACAAAGGTTGGTGAGGCGTTAGGCAACAGAGACCCACTTTCGGGGAGAGTTGGAAATTAATGGGGATGGGGTGAGACAATTGAAAGGGATGGGGGAGGGTAAGGGGGAAAGGGGTTGGTAGACAGCAGGTAGGAGAGGATGCGATATATATTTAACTATGAATACAGGTCAACATGGGAGGTCTTATTAAGGTGCTTGGCTGGAACGTCCGAGGTCTGTTGGACGCGACTAAAAGAGCAGCCATTTTACCATGTATCTTGGACCAACACCCATCAGTGGTGTGCTTAATGGAGACCCATCTAGTAAAAAACAAAATAGTAGTCCTGCAGAGGAGGTGGATACAGGAATCTTATCACGCTATGTTTTCCACGTACGGTACTCGAGAGGGGTGTCAATATTGATTCCCATATTCGCAAGGTTTGAACATGTAGAGACTCATTTTGACACTGAAGGGGGATATGTAATTCTGGTTTGCAAACTCTTTGGCTTCTTGATGGGTATTATTTCTATGCACATACCGCAACCATACTAGAGTAAAAAGATTAGGGAAGCAATTGAGTGGATGGGTCATCTGGGGGACATCCCTATACTACTAATAGGAGATTGTAATAATATACAGGATGACTATTGGGATAAAAACAAAAATAACTCAGATAGAATACAGATCCACATAACATCATTCGGCACATATATTCATGAGATCGGAATAAGGTGATGTCAAATTGGTTGACTGGTGTTATTTCAAAGCTGATACATCCAGACCAATCTGGCTTTATGCCTAGTAGGTCTACGGCAATCAATCTGAGGAGATTGTATATGAATATGCAGCTACCATCCGACAACACTGGCCAGAGAGTGATAGCATCGCTGGATGCTCATAAAGCATTTGACAGCGTGGAATGGGGGTATTTATGGGCAGTAATGGAACATATGGGATTTGGCCCGCAGTTTCTCTCATGGGTGCGGCTGCTGTATACTCTCCCTTTGGCAAGAATTAGGGTGAACGGAGTATTATCCCAGATTATAGAACTTTGCAGGGGAACGAGACAGGGGTGCCCACTGTCCCTGCTCTTGTACGCCCTGGCTGTGGAGCCGCTGGCTGCTAAAATACGAAAGGCTGAGGAAGTGATAAGATTCAAGTGTGGACAGACGGAAGAGAGAGTAGCGCCCTATGCGGACAAAATCCTGCTATTTCTAGAAAATCCGACAGATTCCCTTAGAGGTAGTATGAGTCTTATTGAACAATTTGGATTCCTGTCTGGACAGCAAATTAACTGGCATAAATCCACTTTGTTTTGCCATAGATGCGGAGAGGTCTGAGGATATAGAGATGGGGGGACTCAGGCTGGTGGATAAGTTGAAATATTTGGGCATATGGATATCTTTGCCAATTATAGAATACCTTAATATGAACTTGACCCCTATCCTGGGGCTTCTTAAGTGGAACGTGGGAGCCTGGAATAAGCTGTATCTATCTGTGGTTGGTCGTATTAATTTGATGATGGTCCTGATGCCCAAATTGCTCTACATGATACATCACGCCCCTATCTGGATTCCACAGGGGAAGTATAAGCAAATCAACTCCCTGTTCAGAAGCCTGATATGAGGGAAAAAACAGGCCCGGCTCCGATTACAAAGGCCCAAAGACGAGGGGGGACTGGCACTTCCGAATTCATACGTATAGTATCTTGTGTCCCAAAGCCAGCATATAAGGGGGTGGGCACACTGAGCAACACGCCCATCCATCCTAAGAATTTTAGAAATTATGACAGGCAGATGCACATTGGTACAGAGTCTGGAAGATGACTCAATGGGACTTGTTGGGAGACCCTACCCCACTTTGCTACTAATACACAAACTATGGGGGAAATTGAAACTTGTAAGAAGGGTGACACAACTGACGAGATACTCCCCATTGTGGCATAATAGCAACTTGCCTGAAATAAGGGCGATGGGATGTTTGACTGAGTGGCGAACTAAGGGTATCCAGCAAGCTTACCAAATACTGGACTGGCTGGGGTTGAAGTCATTCTCGCAACTACGGGAGGATTTCGGGCTACAGGCCATGAGTGAATACCAATACTTACAAGTGGTGCATGCCTTTATAGTTCAAAATGAAAATGAGATGATATCCATCCAACAAGACATAGTGCTGGAATATATATGCGGAGAAGGGCCCACGAGAGGAGTGATCTCTAAGACTTATAGGGACCTGCTACATACCTTCTTGCTCAAATACCCGATACGGGCGAGGGCTAGATGGGAGGTGGAGGTGGGAGTCCTGGAAGATGATACTTGGAATTCTATTCTGGAGTGGGTACCAAAACTATCCCTAAGTGAACTAGGCAGACTATCCCAGCTATACTTACTACCAGTCACTGGAATTTTTATTTCGGGTGGGTCTGAGACCCATTTCAGAATGCCCCAGATGCAGGACCGAGGAAGCAGGCATATATCACATGATGTGGACGTGTCCACGATTATCTACATATTCGTTAATGGTTATTACCAGACTTGAGGGGGCATAAAGGTGTGTGATACCGAGAGAACCAGTGGTGTGCCTGCTGGGGTATGTGAATGCACTTTCTGTTGATAAGACTATTAAAATAGCTATTGCTAGAATGTTGTACATAGCTAGGAAACTTATTGCTAGATACTGGATCAGAGAGGAACCACCATCTAGAAGTGAATTTCTAGCACAGGCTATATATATATTTCACGGATGGAAAAAGGTATATATCATATACGAGGGAAATCTAACATGTATGAGAAGATGTGGTCTCCATGGCTGGAGTATGGAGCACCAGGGGTGTATGCAGATGGATCTCTCAGCGGTGTTGGGGTAATGGGTATAAGAAACGAGATTCTATTGACACTCTGTTGGTGAATACTTTATTGAAACCAGTCTTTTAAAAAATACTTGCTGTCTATGGGAGGGGGGAAGGGATGGGGGGATGGAGGGGTGTTGGATTCAAAAAGGAAAATGTATGTATTGTCTATGATTATTTGTTCATTCTGATTTCTTAATAAAAATGATCTGATTTAAAAAAAAAAAATTGCCCCTACATAAATGTGACCAGGATCTTTATTGTAATGTATGAAATAAGCTACATAGGACTAGAAAATTGAAAATAATATGTTAAAAATTGATACATCAGTAAATTCTGCTTTAGCTCTATATAGCAAAGTAAAGCCTTTATCTAAATAAAATAATATATTTTAATGGGTGATTAGAACACTATAAAAATAAAATCCTTGGAAATAATCAGACCCAATAGACCAATGTTCCATTTACTGTAGGAGAAAAATGCAAAATTAGATTCTTATTACCGTGTGTGTTCTGATATTAGCAAATGATTATTTTCTGCAGAGAGATTAGTAAAACAGCTAAGGGTGCTTTCACACCACGATTTTTGTATTTCCGATGCTGTCCGAAAAAAATCGGACAGCATCGGACCGATTTTCGGATCCTATGGATCCCTATGGGGATCGGACCGAATCGGATGTGCACTAAATGCCATCCGATTTGGTCCGATCCGATTCTGCCCGATTTTGGCCGATTTTTTTCAGGAGAAAAAAATCGTTGCCTGCAACGATTTTTTCATCCGATTACAAAATCTGACAGAGTCGGATCGGACCAAATCGGATGGCATTTAGTGCACATCCGATCTGACCCGATCCCTAACATGGGGCCCTATGGAGAAAGGTCCGAGGAAATATGTGATGTTTCCTCGGACCCCATTTTACTGTACTGAGCAAGCTCAGTACAGTAAAAATGCTCCTGGGAGCACAAGGGTTAAAAAGAAAAAAAAAAAAAGTTTATTCTCACCTCTCCCCGAGCCCCCGCCGTCTTCCGCCATCTTCCTCTAGGCTCCCGGTGGCTCCCGCAGGCTGCCGCAGGCTCCGGTGTCAGCAGAGGTGTACCTCTGCTGTTCAGGACCTGCGGTGATGTCACAGTCATGTGACCGCGGGTTCACCATGGTGAATGGTGAACCCGCGGTCACGTGACTGTGACATCACCGCAGGTCCTGTGTACAGCAGAGGTACACCTCTGCTGACACCGGCAGCCTGCGAGAGCCACCGGGAACCTAGAGGAAGATGGCGGAAGACGGCGGGGGCTCGGGGAGAGGTGAGAATAACTTTTTTTTTTTTTCTTTTTTTGCAGCCTCCGGCGCCGATTTTATGCCGGAATCGGATGCCTATTTGGCACCCGATTCCAGGCATCAGAAGGGAGCCGATGCTGTCCGATTTATATCGGACAGCATCGGCTCCCTAAAAATCGTGGTGTGAACGCACCCTAACCTGAGAGACTTCTCTGTACTGGAAAGAGAGTTAAAACATTTAAAAGGACGTTTTATTAAAGGAGCACAAAACACAGAAAAAGCACAAATAAAAATAGCAAAGCAATTCCTTTCTTAATTTTCTCCTTTTCTTAAATAATTTTGTGTTTTATTTTACATTTGAAACTGATCACTAAACCATACCCTCCAAATAAATATAAGATGGTTTCAGTTGGCCATCTAGCAAAAAAAAAAAAGATCAGCAGGAGCATCCAGTGTGATGCTAGTCACTACTCATAGGTGAGCCATGAGGCTGGGTAATCAAGAGGTGTCTAGTCAGGTCATGGGTCCAACGTCAGGAAGCTAGCGGATCAAAACAAAGGGGCTAGTCAAATGGATCATCAGAACCAAGGTCCAATGTCGGGTAAACGATAGATCAGACTTAGCACAGAAACAGTAAAGCAAAAAAAAATGAGCTGGAATACCCTATATTATTCATATTTGCTTATTATTTATTTACTTATTTACAGCAGAGCATTTGTTCATATAATTTTCATCTTAGGATTTGAGCACAGAAAACAGGCATGCAAACACCAATGAGCTAAAGCAACTACTGGCATTATTTGAAGGCAGAGAGAAAACTAAATAGCTAGGCAATCACTCCAAATAAGAGAAACCTCATAGCCCCAGCCCTAACTTCATGGCTGACCTGTCTACCATCATACTGGCAGCTCAGCATACCTCTACCATGGATTGGACAGCTGAATTGCAATACTGACAATACTGACAGCTAAGCACGCCTCTGCCTCTAATTGGACAACTGAACTGCCCATCACCATACTGACTGCTCAGTATGCCACAGCTTCCGATTAGGCAACTGAACTGTCCATCAGCATACTGACAGCTCAGCTTGACCCTGCCTCCGATTGGACAACTGAATTGTCAATCACAATACTGACAGATCAAAATGCCTCTGCTTCCGATTGGACAACTGAACTGTCAATCACAATACTGACAGCTCAGCATGCCCCTACCTCCGATTAGACAACTGAACAGTCCATCACCATACTGACAGCTCAGCTTGCACCTGCCTGCGATTGGACAATTGAACTGTCCATTACCATATTGACTGCTCGTTGCCTGAACTATCACTCACTGGATGCATACACGCCAGCAGGTTTAAATATGACACCATGTGTTCTATGGAAATCCTACAAAACTGTTTTACAATCACACAGGAAAGGTTGTGAACAAAAAGTTTGTTCATACGAGACTGTATTTTTGGTCCAAGCACTTACGGAGCACACTCAGATCAATTTTATACAATACGACTATGCAGAAGAGAGAGATTTATTTCACAAACTGAATCTGCGTGTGATAAAGATTGCAGCCTGGATTAGTTACTTCCACACATCAGATGAGAGTCATCCATTCAAGTTTCTGGGTACACAAAAAAACTGGACTCCATATGTACGGCATCCGATTTTTACAGATATATTGCAATTCTTTAACGTAGGAAACTGAAAATGGTCTTGTAAATTATTAATAGCTGCTGCCTACAAAAAAGCAGATTGCAAATGGATGACAAGTGAGAAAAACTTTGTCTGAATTTCCTACATGAAATGCTTACCATTCTTTTTACCATCATATGCACCTAGCCTAGCAGTGAGAACAGCTATGGTTATTGTTTAATTTAAACATTCATTTTATAATTTTACCTGATAAATCTAGACTACAAAATATGTGGTATACTAAAAAAAAAACATATATATTCATCTCAGGGCCGCCATCAGGGCCTCACTTGGCTGACCCCAGTAAGAGGCCCGTGACTGGCAGCTAGCAGGAGGGGTCTACGGATGCTGACAACACGGTCCCCGGGACCAGGGCCGACGTCAGAACCCGGGGAAATGAGGGACCCTGGACAGCTGGGGGGGGAAGGCCACGCCGCTACCAGTCCAAATGCAAATTAGCCATGTGGTAGCGCCAGCCCAGAGGAGGACATATCTCCACCAGGGCCCAAAGGTGGATGGGGGCCCACGAAAGGAAGTTACAGAAGAGGGCAATTATCACAAGAAGTGCTCCAGGCAGGGATGAATGCAGCAGCCCACAGTGCACGATGCAGGCAGCAGAGCCAAAGGAATCCATTCCCTGTACATTACAAGGTAGAATGGATGGGCTTCTGCGAGGGGATGATGTCACCAAAGGGGCGGGGCTTCTTCCTCCAGCTCCAGTAGAATCTGATTTCTGAGTGCTGAATTGTACTGATTGCTGGTAGAGACTGTAGAGGCCAGACAGGACTGAGGCTGCCCCATAGAGAGACATTAATTGTATGTGACTGGTGAGGTGGGGTGTGTTTTGGTGGCACAGGAGAAGTGATGCCCCTTACATGGGGGCTGCATATTGGGGTTGGACAGGAAAAGGGGTGATTTTCCAAACAAAGGGCTATATGGAGAAAGGAGTGATCTGTATGTGTGAAACTCTGTGCAGGGGGATCTGCAGGAAAGAGGATGTTGTTACTGGGGGGGCTACATGGAGGGGGGCTGTGCAGGAAAGGGGGTGATGTTACTTGGGGGGCTCTACAGGAAAGGAGGGTGATGTTACTGTCGGGGTGCTGAGTGCTGGGGGGTTGTGTATGAAAGGGGAGTGTTGTTACTGTGGAGGGGCTGCAGGCTGGGGGCTTGCAGGAAAGAGGGGTGACCTCATCACACTGTGGCAATGAGGAGAAGCACGGATGCAGCAGGGACACCATCTGAGGAGGACACGGGCCCGGGGAGCCGAGGGAAGGAAGGTGAGCATAATCATTTATGAACTGGTATAGTGTGATTTTTGAGGACGTGGTGCAGAAGTGGAGTTTTTCCAATAGTGGGCAGTGGAACTGTGGAAGGTTTGAGGGGTGGAGGTGGAACTAGGTTGGAGGTGGAGCTGGGGTGGAGTCTCAGGGAGGGGTGGTCCCCAAAATTTTGCCAGTGAGGGGCCCTGAAATTCCTAGTGGCAGCACTGATTCATCTAAAAGGCCAGAAAAAGTGTCAAAGAATGTTTTTCTCCCTAGAAATATCAGCTCAGCCTATACAGCACATGCTGCTGTAAAGTAACATTTCACATTATATGTCCAACCTTGTTTGGCAGGAAGGGCTCTGCTTACATATACTTCACAACTGTGTCTACGTGTTCATGAAAAGTGGTATGGCTTTCCTCAGTATTGACGACATGTCTACCAACTTTAACTATTAGTTAATATCTGCAAAGGAAGCAAGCGCAAATAGGGTCTTATCGTCATATATAAGGGGGGGCTATGAAGCCGCTCAGTGAAACTGCTCACCTTTGCAGGTTGTGTGACACACAACCAGTATAAATCACATAGGTAGTTGCTGCGAGACACACACTTCCACGTGCAATGTGGTAGGAAATCCTAGGATTCAATAGGGACGGTGTGTTGTAGGTCCACGCTGCTACACAAACACGAAGCCCAAATTTTCAGTTTAGGAATTTTTAATTAGATTCCATTCCATGCATTTCAGAGCCTGCAATGCTCCTTCATCAGGGAATGCATAGATTCCCTGATGAAGGAGCATAGCAGGCTCTGAAACGCTTGAATGGATCTAATAAAACTTCACAAACTGAAGATTTGGGCTTTGTGGTTTGTGTAGCAGCGCGGACCTACAACACACCGTCCCTATTGAATCCTAGAACTTTAACTATGACACATCCCCTACCCAAGCACCGCACTTGACTCCATCTCTCTATACGTCATCTTAACTGTTATAAGAGGCAATTTTTCAATCAAAGGAAGAGTCACCACAAGCCATATACAACCCCTGGCAAACATTATGGAATCACCTGGCTTGGAGGATGTCCATTCAGTTGTTTAGTTTTGTGCCATGTCTGTGATCTGCTTTTTCTCTACAAAATTAAAAGTAATTTCAAATGGCAACTCTCTGCCTTGAAGAAACACTAAAAGAAATCTTAAAAAAAAAGGTGCTAGCCAGTAATGGTTACTTTTGTAGACCAAGCAGGGGGAAAAATTATGGAATCACTCAATTTTGAGTAAAAAAATAAGGACTCATGACAAACAAACAAACAAAAGAACACTCAAATACATTACTAGTATTTTTGTTGCATCACCTCTGGCTTTTATAACAGCTTGTAGTCCTGAGGCATGACTTAATGGTGACAAAGAGTACTCATCATGTTTGTCAAGAGACAGAGTATTGTTGTGATACTAAAAATGCTTTTTGAATAAAAATAGATTTTCAAAAAAAACAAAACAAAACAGTACTCATCATCAATCTGGCTCCAACTTTCTCTGATTGCTGCTGCCAGATCAGCTTTGCAGGTTGGAGCCTTGTCATGAACCATTTTCTTCAACTTCCAGCAAAGATTTTCAATTGGATTGAGATCTGGACTATTTGCAGGCCATGACATAGACCTTCCGTGTCTTCTTTCAAGGAATGTTTTCACTGTTTTTGCTCTATGGCAGGATGCATTATCATCTTGATAAATTATTTAATCATCCCCAAACATCCTTTCAAATGATGGGATAAGAAAAGTGCCCAAAATATCAATGTAAACTTGGGCATTTATTGAAGATGTAATGACAGTCATCTCCCCAGGGTCCTTTACCTGACATGCAGCCCCATATCATCAATTACTGTGGAAATTTGCATGTTCTCTTCAGGCAGTCATCTTTATAAATCTCATTGGAAATGACACCAAACAAAAGTTTCAGCATCATCACCTTGCCCAATGCACATTCACAATTCATCACTGATTATGACTTTCATCCAGTCATCCACAGTACACGATTGCTTTTCCTTAGCACATTGTAACCTTGTTTTTTTCTGTTTAGGTGTTAATGATGGCTTTTGTTTAACTTTTCTGTATGTAAATCCCATTTCCTTTAGGCGGTTTCTTACAGTTCGGTCACAGACATTGACTCCAGTTTCCTCCCATTCGTTCTTCATTTGTTTTGTTGTGCATTTCCTGTTTTGGAGACATATTGCTTTAAGTTTCCGGTCTTGACGCTTTGATGTCTTCCTTGGTCTACTAGTATGCTTCCCTTTAACAACCTTCCCATGTTGTTTGTATTTGGACCAGCTTTTAGACACAGCTGACTGTGATCAACCAACATCTTTTGAAATATTGCGTGTTGATTTACCCTCTTTTAAGAGTTTGATAATCCTCTCCTTTGTTTCAATTGACATCTCTCGTGTTGGAGCCATTATTCATGTCAGTTTATTTGGTGCAACAGCTCTCCAAGGTGTGATCACTCCTTTTTAGGCTGGAAACACAGTATGCTACTTACATGCGAGTCTCTCGGACGAGACTCGGATCAGTGACCCTGAATGAAGTCTCCCTCTCTGGACAGGAGTGTGATGCTGCACAAAAACACAAGCAGCTGACACTCCCGTTCAGAGAGGGAGAGGCCGTTCAGGGTCACTGATCCGAGTCTCGTCCGAGAGACTCACATGTAAGTAGGATAAGTGTGTTTCCACCCTTTGATGCAGACTAACGAGCAGATCTTATTGATGCAGGTGTTAGTTTTGGGAATGCAAATTTACAGGGTGATTTCATAATTTTTTCCTCAGAATTGAGTGATTCCATAATTTTTTCCCCTGCTTGGTCTACAAAAGTAACCGTTACTGGCTAGCCATTTTTTTTTTCAAGATTTCTTTTAGGGTACCATCAGACCTGTCGATGGTGCCGGAGATGTCGGCGGCGACTGGCAGGTGCGTGCACGTTTTTGGCGCCCTGCCAGCGTCACCGTTCCCCATTTACATGGGGCGACACCTCCAGCAACGCGCTGGGGATCTAAACAGGCGGCATCGCCGCTGGGGTGTCTCAAAACCCCAGCGGCGATGCAGTACAATGGGAGCCTATGGCTCCCATCGCCTGTCAGGTCGCCGGCGGCCGTTTATATGGGGCGATGTGAACACTTCGCCCCAGATCGGCCGCCTGGTGGATGTGAAACCAGGCGACCACTCAGAGGTGCCGACATCGCCCCTTTATATTAGGCGACGCAGGGGCCATATCGGCGCCGATAGGCCACGCCCCTACGTCGCCTAATACATCGGCGGTGCCATCGCCAGGTGTGATGGCACCCTTAGTGTTTCTTCAAGGCAGAGAGTTGCCATTTGAAATGACTTTAGTTTTGTGCCATGTCTGTGATCTGCTTTTTTTCTACAAAATTAAACAACTGAATGGACATCCTCCGAGCCAGGTGATTCCATAATTTTTGCCAGGGGTTGTATAAGTAAAAGACCTTGTGCTGACGCTGCATTTTTTGCTTGCATTTTTGCAGGATTTTTGTGTTACCTTTTGCCACAAACCTACATGGCTATCCTTACCCCAGTAAAGTCTGAGAATTCTGAAGTGTGGTGTGCACTTATTTTTTTTCGAGATGTTTAGGTGCAGATTGTGGTCAAAACAAAAGAGTGAGAATGTTACTTGTTTGCTGCGTTTTGTAGCCCTCCCATCCATTGACTATAGTTTAAAAAACTCATGGCAACAATCTGCAACCAAAAAATGCTGCTAAAATGGCTGCACACATTGCACCAAAGCATGCATTTGTGGGAATTTCCTGCCACTGGTGCAGTTTAGCAGCGCTTTTGCTGTAGAAAATGTCTGCACCAAGAAAGCGTGTTGGCACATACCATTAGGGTACCGTCAGACTGTCGACGGCGCCGGAGATGTCGGCGGCAACTGCGGATAAACGCACGTTTTTGGTGCCCGCCAGCGTCGCCGTCCATTTACATGGGGTGACACTCCAGCGACGCGCCGGCAATCTGACATGGTGGCATCGCCGCGGGGCTATCAACCCAGCGCGATGCAGTACAATGGAGCATATGGCTGGAATTTAATTTTCGCGGCCCATCTCGGTCCCGCCGCCCTTAGTGAGGGCCAGGGAGGGGGGTGGTGCTGTTGGAAATTTTTGGCGGCCCGTCTCGGTCCCGCCGGCCCTTAGGTGAAGACCGGGGGGGGTGCTGTTGGAGGTTCCCGGCGCGGCCCATCCTGCCAGCCCTTAGCTGAGGTCCGGGGGGTGGCCGGCCAGTTTCTGTGGGTGGGCGGCCTTGGGTGGGGGCTATACCACCAGCCCAGGGGGCACTTGCCCCCCTGCAACCTGGGCCAGTCTGCCCCTGCACACGGGGAGATATCGTGGGCAACGCAACTAGGATGATGACAGCAACTCTCGTTTGCTGGGTATGAGCAATCCAGCAAGCGATATTTATCAATGTAATGAATAGGGGAAGTTGCTTTCATCATCGTAATGGCGATCCTACCACATCGCTTATGCAATATCGCCTGATTTAATTATCTGCACATAAATCAGGCGATGTCGCTCCAGGGATAAATTGCAGTCGCATCGACCTGTTACACGACATGACGCACTCACGATATCAATTGCAATTGACCACACAACGTGACTTTGGGGCGATATTGCGTCGTGTAACGGTACCTTAAATGTTTTAGTCACTAAAAACGCAGCAAAAATCCATGGTTGTGCGTTGTTACACTTTCTGATTGCTTTCTATGGTAAACTATGGGGAAAAAATGCTGTAAAAATGCTGAAAGAGATGATATTCTGTAGTTTTCAAAACAGCCGCAGTCTTCCAATTCAGTCAAGAAAAAAAGCAATCATGTGCATGAAGTTTCCGATAAGCTTTTGCTAGCACTGTAAAAAGCGGCTTTTAAAAAATGCAGCGAAAACGCAATATGTGAACATAGCTTAATAGTTGCATGTGTACACAGCAATTTCTATACATATCAACGTGGGCATACAGTACACCATCGTCCTTTTAATAACACCAATATTTAAAGGTAATCATCTTAAAGTAACAATAATATATATTAACATGTTCAGGGCAACAAAGCATAGAAGCTGTTTCTAGACACAGCTACACTGATAAGATAGAAATACATAAGCGCCTACACAAATTTTTCTAAAACGTTGCTACATGTTTGGTGCTGATGTCAAGGCTGTTTAGCTCTCACAGCTTTACACAGATTTCATTCAAGTATATCCACTTCTCAGATAAGAAAAATATTTGAGGAATTCACACAAGACATAATATCTACAGAAATTAAGCAATAACACCAGAAATCTCCCTTAAAGAGGACCTGTCACCACCCTGCTGCATGGCTATTTAAATGCAGCACTGAATGCAACATGTCTGCTGCATTCAAGGAAGAGATCCCCCATGTGTCTATGTGCTGTGTACCCCAAGCTATAGCCTTTGTAAAACTTACAGTTAGAAGCCATGGAGGTAGTCACTGTGGCTGGAGGGAGCTTGATTGACTGTGGCCATTCCATCCCCCACTGCCTCTGTGTGCCGCCTCCTACTGTGCTGTTTATGCTTTGTCAGGTCAGGAATCTGGAACTGAAGTCAGGACAAATGATTTGCATGCTGTGATTGACAGAGAGGAGGAGAGGAGGAGGGTAGAGCCAGCACAGCAAAAGCAGCACACAGAGGCAGAGGGGGAGGGAATTGCCACCATCAATCAAGCTCCCTCCAGCCACAGTGACTGCCTCCATGGCCTCTAACTGTAGGTTTTACTAAGGCTATATCTCGGGGTACACAGCACACAGACACATGGGGGACCCCTTCCCTGAATGCAGCAGACATGCTGCATTCAGTGCTGTATTTAGATTGCCATGCAGCAGGGGGGTGACAGGTCCTCTTTAAAGAGGACCTGTCACCCCCTCCTGGATTGCAATCTAAATGCAGCACTGAATGCAGCATGTATGCTGCATTCAGGAAAGGGGTCCTCCATGTGCCTGGCTGCACTGTACCTACCCCCAGATATATCATTAGGAAAACTCACTGTTTGAAGTCAGGAGGGTATTCCCTGTGGCTGGAGTCAGGTCTATTCACGGAGGCCATTCCCACCCCCTGCCTCTCTGTGCCGCCTCCTTTCTTCTCCTCCCTCCTGTCTGTTATGCCATCCTCTTCTGCACCTCACTGTGCTCATTGACGCAGGCCCAGAGTGAGGTATTGTATGTTTTGGTACCACGTGCCTGGCCTGTCCCGCCTCCAACGTCAGCGCCTTTGCCACCCAGCTCCGTGTTATGCTGTATACATAGAGCCAGATTCCCGCCCTGCTCTATGTATACAGTATAACACGGAGCAGGGTGGGCAAAGGGGTTGCCGTCAGAGGCAGGAGGCGGGACAGGCGCGTGGTACCAAAACAAACAATACCTCGCCCTGCGCCTGCGTCAATGAGCACAAGGAGGCACAGGCGAAGATGGCATAACAGACAGGAGGGAGGTGGCGAGGAGAAGAAAGGAGGCAGGACAGAGAGGCAGGGGGTGGGAATGGCCCCCGTGAATAGACCTGACTCCAGCCCTAGGGAATGCTCTCCTGACTTCAAACAGTAAGTTTTCCTAACGATATATCTGGGGGTACAGAGCAACCAGACACATGGGGGACCCTAGCCAGAATGCAGCATACATGCTGTATTCAGTGCTGCATTTAGATTGCAATCCAGGAGGGGGGGTGACAGGTCCTCATTAAATATGGGAGTACATATCTGATATATTTATAGTGTAAATCCATCCACTACATGTTCAGATACAATCTATGCATCATATTTGAACCTTTTTAGCAGTGCAGGATTTCTCAATGTTGCTGTAATGGTAATTTTTCTTCCAAATTGGGAGTGATTATCTGGTTTACTGCAGCATGTGATAAAGAAATCCTAATCTACTTTACTACTACATTCCACGCTATGTTCCCACAATGTGTATTTGGTTAGATTTTTATGCTGCAGATTTTCTGCAGTATCTCTGTTCCTGTTATGTTCAAGTGGCACCCCTGCGGTTTGACTGCCATAAATGGTATTTCCTAACCTTGTTTGTAATGCCATGTCTGGGAAGAATTGGAGCTCCCTCAGCTAGAAGTCTGAAGCATTTACACACAGTCCGAACTCCAGTTAAGAGGTTGAGTAATGAGGGTCCTGTCTTAGGCTGGCTTCACACCACGGTAAGGTCTGGTCCGGGGCTGTCAGGGATGAACCTGACAACCTCGGACCGGATCAGCACACAGAACTGGAGGGCAAATATGCCCTCCAGTCCGGTGTGCAGCCGGACGCAGCTGCAGCTGCTAATGAATCAGGACAGCGGCTCGCAGGGAGCTAGCCGCGGTCCTGAAACAACAGCGGCGTGCAGCCGCAGGTGTCCGGTTCCCGGATCCTCCCAGACCGGGACAATCCGGCCCGAAAGGCTCCCATGTTAGGGAGCGCCGGATTGCACCGGATCCGGGAGAATCCGAGATAAGGCAGTTTGGGGAGATTTTTCTCCCCAGACACATAAACGTTGCAAGCAACGCTTTTGTCTCCGGTGAGAAAAATCTGAAGTCTCCCGGATTCTTCCAGAGAGATGGAAACCGGATGGCAGAGAGCTGCCATCCGGCTTCATCTGGCCCCATAGGATACTACGGGACCAAAATCCGGTCCGGGGCTGTCTGGTTTACACCGGACAGCCCCGAATCAGACCTTACTGTGGTGTGAAGCCACCCATAGGCTTTCACACTGCAGTTTTTTCCCTGATCAGGTTGATCAGGTTTGTGTGTCAAAACCAGGAGAGGAACCAGGAGAGGAACTTGCAGAGGAAAACTATAATTGAAAGATTGACACCTGTTCTGAGTTTTGGAGACACTTATGGTTTTGACACACAAACCTGATTGAACCTGATCAGGGAAAAAACTGCAGTGTGAAACCAGCCTAAGGGTGCGTGCACACGATCAGTGTACGCAGCGTTTTGGATCAGTGTCTTGCAGCTGTGTCCAAAACGCTGCGTAGTACAGTAATAGCATAGTGGATGGGATTTCAAGATGCGTAACCCGCCGGCATCGTTCTTTTAGCTGTGGTGCAGTTTGCCGGCAGTCCGCTCCTCAGCAGCATGTTCATTTCATGCTGCCGAGTCAGAAGCGGCTCTCATGGGGTGACTGCAGGGAGAAGCCGCCCTGGACCCACCGCACAAGGTGAGTACAGGGTGGCTGCGGTCTCCCTGCGGCCACCCGCGGCTTCACTCAGGTCCGAAGGAGCTGCATCCAACACGCAGCTCCTCTGGACCGTTTGCACGCGGCCTTAGGCTGTGACTCATCCTAGTTAGAGGGAGAGGTAAACTGTAGTGGGTAGTAAGATGGAGTAAGGTAAAGGAGGAGGTTCTGTCTGGAGGGAGCGGAGAAGCCAGCTGCAGCTACAGGGTTCCAGGCCCTAGGTTGCTAGGCTTTCAAGATCTAGTGACAGAAACTGGAGGTTAGTGCGTTTTATGCTCACTACTCACTTAAAGGGAACCTGTCAGCTCCTTTATGCCCCCCCAGCTATCAATATCTGTACCTGCAGCTTTATAATACTATTCTAATCATCCCTGTCTGAGCTCATAGTGTAATGTTAAAGGTAAAAAAAATAAGTATTTATACACTTACATTTTTTTAATGTAAATGAGGCAGTCAGACTTCACCTTGGAGACTGTAGTCTATCTGGCAGGTAAGGCTACAATCACACGTTGCGTAATGGGTGTGTATTCATGCTTTTACCCGGTGCTTTTGAGCGCTCGCGTAAAAGCAGTGCAATACATAGCTGGATGCGCCGTCCAGCAAAAGCTATGGCTTTTTCTGAAAGGCATGCAGATGGCGTGTTTTGCCACGTATTTTTGTACGTGCACTTTCACTACAATAGCATGCGTGCAAAAAGAATTTTTTATGGCGCGTTTTCCTTATAAGTTACATGTTAACATGGCCATTGGGAAAGAGCGCAGGAAAAGAGTGGCATCAGCATGCAGCAGCGTTTTTTGCGTGTCAATGCGCGCAAAAAAGCAGCACTGCCAAATATGCGGCAAATTACGCCACGTGTGAATGTAGCCTAATAGTTACAATTTCAGCTGAATGTCAGAACATGCTGCGAGACCTGATGTGATGTCACAACCATGTGACTATAATAGGCGGAGCTAAGTCTTCATAGCACATGATTTAGCTTGCTTAGCTCTGCCCACTATGGTCACATAATCAGGACATCACACAGGTCCTTATGACAAGAGAAGTTAATAGTAAGTTAACTATTAACCCGCCAGATAGACTAAAGTCTCCAAGGTGTGTGCACACTGCCTCATTTACAGAAGAAAATGTAAGTGTATAAATGCTTTATTTTAACCTTTAGCACTATGAGCTCAGACAGGGATGATTAGACTAGTACTATGAAGCTGCAGGGACAGACAGTGATAGCTGGGGGAGCATAAACCACCTGACAGGTTCCCTTTAAGTTGGACTTTCCGGGCAGCAGTAAAGGGCCAGAGAACGACTCTAAAGGTACCGTCACACAGGGACATATCGCCGGCGATATTGCCGGGGATCGCGGGAGCGCGCATCCCTGACAACATCGCCGGTGAGATGTCAGACTGAGCAACTTACCGGCGATGTCGCCGGCTAGTTGCCGCGGCTATCGCTTGCTGGGTTGCCCAGCAACCCAGCGAGCGATAACCCGCAATGTTGTAGATAGGCGGAATCGCCCGTAACATTGCGGATCGCCGCGTTACACAGGGCGATCAGGCAGAATCGCCTGAGCAACATCGCCAGGTTTCCCAACATGGTTGGGAAACCTGGCGATGTGACTCAGGCGATTCATCGCCTGATTATCGCCCTGTCACACGCGGCAATTCGCCGGCGATGTCGCCGCAACCTGGCCACGCCCTCGGTTGCCGGCAACATCGCCGGCGATATGTCCCTGTGTGACGGTACCTTTAGGGAGTACGGATACTCACAGGGCCCACATTACCTGCCTGGCTGGAAGTAACCCACAGCAACTAGAGGGAGTAGAGGACAGCTCAAAGACACCTAGAAACCTATTACAAAGACAAGTCAGTGGGTAGGCCACTATACTCACCCAGCAGAGCGGGCTGCAGTTCTTCCCAGGCTGGCCGGACAACGAGCCTGGTGGTGCTTGTAAACCCTGGATTTTCTACAACTATCTTAAGTAAAAGGTAAATGTAAACACACATACTTTGTGTGCCTCCTTTCCCTTTGCACCTATCATTTCTACTAATTCCCCTTTATCCTCTGGGAGCCAGCCATGGTTGGGAAGGATTTAACATCTTCACTTCTATAACACCTAACAGAAATAATCTGCCATATCGGCCACCTACGGGCTGGAAATTCCAAGTGGTATTATTATTATTTCTCCATTTTTCCTCTCCCTTTTAATGTGAGCCAGTGCTACAGCACTGGGCACTGCCACCAGGATCCTGACTACTGGCCCAACTGCTGAGTACCCCAGCCCTTAGCACTCCACATTCTCATACATCATTTTTCCCAGGGCTGTGGAGTTGGTAAGCCAAACCTCCAACTTTGACTCAAACTCCTCACACTTCCTGTGGCTCCTAAGCGAGAATAGCGGCTGCAGTAAGCAGGGAGTTAACTGAGATGAACTGAGGACACCATTGCATTGGTAATGGCTCGCTCGGTTACTATGGCAATGGTGGCCTCGGTGACGTCACTGCTTGCCTGCCGTAGGTCTCTCCACTGTCATTCAGTGTTTAGAGATCACAGGAAGCGGACGTGGTCTTTCTCCCTGTGATCTCTAGTGTAGCAAAGCTGGGTGAGTGCAGGAAGACAGGATTGTGGATGGTATGAGAGTAGGGATGGTGTAATAAAGATGGCGTCTCTAAGTGTCTCTGTGTATTTATTTTAATAAGTTAATTTTTCTCTGTGTGGTATCTTTTTTAACCCTTTATTGGAGATTGTTAATGGCCGGGTTTAACTTGGCCTGACATTAAGAATCTCAGGTCTTAATACCAGCTGGTAAAATAAAGCTGGTATTAACTCCTTATTAACAGCATGCCACCCATCACCAGGACCGTTGGATGAGCCTGGTGAAGCGCCTGGAAATGGCGCTTCTTATGAATGGGCAATTTTCAGGGGCGGTGTGGGCTGCTATTCTTTTTTTTAAATCAGATTTTATTGAAAGTTTTAAACATATATACAACTTAGATCCCAAAGACATCTTCCCCTGATCCACCCACCACCACCCTTCCCTTTCCTCCATACAACAGAGCACATATCCCATCAGTACCACAATATTTCAAACTGCTCTAAACACGGCACAAAAAAAGAGAGATAGAAAAAAAAAATGTACAAATTAAAATATCATATTAGACAGTAGTCAGTTATTATACATCATTAGATATCAAATCACAGTGATGATGCATTGGATACGCCAACACACTAACACATCCCATTTACATAGCAAGAGCACATAGTCCTCTAGGGGCACAACGAATTCAGAATATTCATTATATGATAACCATGGTATATGTTCCACTTATTCCAAATTTTATCAAACGTTATTTAGAGCCCTGTGTTTTTTATACACTCCCTCATCCATTCTAAGCAGATGGCGCATTTTATCCATAAACTCCTGCAATCTGAGGGGCGAGTAGTGCAACCAATGGGTAGCAATAATCCTCACTTGATGCAAAGTGCGTTTCAACGCTATATTTCCTCTTCCACACATCCAACCACACTCACATGGCCCAGCACGCAAACCAAAGGCTGTAATGGGATATCACATTCAAATACATTGTTGATGTACCTCACACATATTTTCCAAAATTTTGTTATCCATCTGCAGCTCCAAAACATATGCATGAGGTCCGCTCCCTCCTCCCCACACTTCGGGCAAATATTATTCAGTCTCATACCAATACGGTGCATAAATTGGGCGGTTCTGTATACTCTATGCAGTAAGTATAGCTGTGATAGCCTTTGGGTCTCACAGGTGGACAAAAGCGGGACACTCTCCATCACATTACTCCACTGTTCAGAGCTAATATTTCAAGGTCACGCTCCTATTTTTCCTTGACCACTAAAGGCCTATCCCATTGGAATTACTGCATTAGTATTCCATAAAGTCTAGATACAACTCCCTTCCTTCCACTGCGACACAAGAGTGTGTTGAATAGTAAATGGTGCTGAATTTTACATTGTAAGTGTTGCGGCTGTGTCAACCAAGCATTTCTTATTTGAAGGTAAAAATAAAAGGAGTTTTGTGGAATAGAGTATTCATCCTTAAGTCATTGGAAAGTTTTGAATGTACTACCATCCAACAACTGAGCAACATAAGAGATTCCCAATCGCTTCCATATACCATAGCCATTTAATTTGAAAATTTTCTGGGAGGCCTGGATTATGCCACAGGGGAGTAAACAAGTGAGACCCACAACTCCCAACAAATCTTTGGTCTTGGACCACACCTTCCCCATAAGTTCAAATATTGATATTTTCTTCCGTTCATTATGATCCAAGGGCCCAAGCTCCAAAAACGGAACATCTGGCAAATTATCAGTATATTCACAAAGCAGAATATCCAGTTTTCCCTGTATGCAACTTGAGCTGTTGGATCTGAGACGCCAGGAAATATATCCAGGGGTTCGGTGCAGCCAATCCCACTGATCTTTAGGTCTCTGAAGTGTGGCCATTCGAATTCTGGATATCCCCTTCTTCCATATCAATTCCCAGAATAATGTTGGAATTCATAAAAAATTTTCATGGGTATCCAGACCGGAGAATTATGTAAAATATACAGCAGTTGGGGCATCATAATCATCTTGACCAAGTTAGTTCGGCCAACCACTGACAATGGAAGTTTACTCCATATATTAACCTTCTGCTGAAATCTAACCAGTAGGTCTGTCACATTCAGAGGGATAAAGTCATGAACTGTTGGAGTCACCCAAATCTCTAAATATTTAAACTCCCGTACTACCCTCAGACAAGTGCCCCCTATGATCTTATCAGGAAGTGGGCCATCTATCGGCATGAGAACTGACTTATCGCAATTGATCCTAAACCCAGAGTACACCCAAATGCACCAACCAAAGTCATAGCTGCTGTCAGGGACCGCTCCGTGTCACCCAGAAACAATAGGAAGTATCAGCATATAATGCTACACGTTTCTCCAATGTTCCATGCTGATCTCCACAAAGTTCACTGCTAGAGCGGAAAGCAATAGCCAGATGCCCACAGCAAGAGCAAACAACAGAGGGGACAGAGGACAGCCCTGTCTAGTGCCCCGTCTCAGTGTAATATTACCTGTAAGACTCCCATTTACTCTAATCCTTGCAATGGGATTGGCATACAGAAGCTGCACCCATGACATGAATTCCCTGCCGAACCCCATCCCCTCCAACACTGCCCATAGGTACTCCCACTCAACGCTATCGAAAGCTTTTGCAGCGTCGAGCGAGAGCACCGCCCTATCACCCACATTCTGTGATGCAACTGTATATTAAGAAATAGTCGAACGCAAATTGATAGCTGTTGACTTAGCTGGCATAAATCCTGTCTGATCCTCCCCACTAGGTGAGTGATGACCGCTATGAGTCTGTTGGCCAAAACCTTTGCTAAAATTTTGACGTCTGTAGAAAGCAATGAGATTGGCCTATTGGACTCAAGGTATAACAGATCTTTCCCGGTTTTAGCAGAAGAACCACCACGGCCACTCTCATTGACAGTGGCAAAGTCCCTCTCACTCTTGCCTCCTCAAACACCTCTTTTAGTCTAGGTAACAGTAGTTCACTGTTTCCTTATAAATTTCCACCGGGATACATCCACACCAGGAGTCTTGTTATTTTGAAAACCCTTCATGGCCTCCTCCAATTCCTCCAATGTTATTGGCACATCCAATAGTGCCCTCTGATAACTGTTAGACGGGGCAATAAGATAATAGCAAGGTAAGTATCAATGTCGCTCCTTTTTTAGTCAGTTTGGAAGAATATAGTCGTTTATAGAATTGATAGAACACGTCCATAATCTTGTCATTGTCCGTTGTCTTCATCCCATCCACCTCCCTAACAGCTGCAATCAGGGGGATGCAGTCTGAGCCCTGGCAACAGTAGCTAGTAAGTGGCCTGCTCTCTCTCTCTCAATTTAGAATTGCTGTTTAAGGAAGAATCTCTTATGTGCAGCCTGATAGAATATAGTCATTAAGACAAGACTGTGCGCCTATGCAAGATGCCTTAGTAACATCATTTGGCGTCTCCACATATTGTGCTTCCAACACATCAACCTCCCTTAAAATAGCTTGAAGACAGCCCTAGTTTTAGTTTTAACCAATGATATTTCTTTGATTAATATCCCCCTGAAAAAGGCTTTCATTGTTCCCCATACCGTGAGCATGGAAGCTGACCCAACGTTATCACTGAAAAAAAGATCTAATTTATTGGCCAAACCCAAAGCACCACCCATGACACCCAGCCAGAAGGGATTAAATCTCCATGACCCTTTCCAAGCAAGAGATCCAGATCCCACATTCAAAGTTACCAACAATGGCGAGTGATCTGAAAGTAGTCTTGTACGATACTCTACCTGAGCCACCAACGGCACCAAATCGCTGTTTCCCAGGGCCATATCAATTCTAGAAATGGAAGAATAAGAAGCAGAGAAGCAAGAATACTGTTTAACGTCAGGAAATCGAGTCCGCCATACATCCACCAACTGAAGTTCCTGTAGCATTTTTGCCAATGATGTTTCATGTATGGCACTACCCTCCACATTACCTCTATATTTATCTAATCCCGCATGTAGATACATATTAAAATCACCACTCAAAATAAGTAAGCTGGTATATTCAACAATCCTCGGAATCAATTGATGTAAGGATTTTATAGAGAAAGGCGGAGGTACATACTCTGCAAGCAAACACATTCTCAATCCAGCTACTCTACACACCATACCCAGATATTTCCCTTCTGGATCACATTCACATTTTTTATTTTCAAAGGGCAAGTTCGATGCACTAGCACACTGAGCCCTCTAGAATATGTTTCTAGATGTGGAGTGAAAAGCAGGTCCTCGCCATATCTTACTCAGGGCTAAGGAAGATTCCTTATTGCAATGTGTCTCTTGTATGCAAATTATAGAATCCCTGCATTCTTTGAGATATTTAAATATTGCAGTTTTTTATTAGGGTCGCCCATACCGCTCACATTCCAGGAGAGTATATTGATTTGCCTAGCCATTTTCAAAGTGGAAGCATACACCACCGTCGGCGAGTGTCGACCGACCCCAAAACACTATGCGTAAAACAATAGAAAATAACATGAGTGTGCACGTTCCAGAGCAGTGTATGCATATTCATTCCCCACCCCTTCCCTACCCATAACCTAACCCCAAAACTCCAACCCCGACCCATACCAATAACTGTAGCAAATGTCAGTCTAAAAGAAAGAGTAGCTCACCAAACATCAAGCCTCCTTCCCCCTCAACTATAACAATAGAGTCACCCATACACAATATTGGATGTCACTTGCCCGGGATAAAAAAATAGTAATCCAAGGTGACAAATGAGAATCAACAGTGCAGTAAGTAATTTACAAACAGGCACATAAAAAAAATAAAAAAAACAAAGCCTGCAATTATAGTATCTAGCAAACATATTCAACTTAAATACATTTTCAGCCTGCACGGATCTGGGTTTCCTTCAAGTCTAGCCACTTCATGGCCTCTGTTGGGAGATCAAAAAAGTGAGTCCCCCCAAGTGCCATCACACGCAGCGTGCCGGGTATATCATGCAGTATTTAACCTGAAGCTTCCTGAGCCGCCGCTTGACATCCTGGAATTTTGCAGTCTCCGCTGTACCTCCACCGAAAAATCTTGATATATTGACACTTTTGCCCCCCCAATCAGTTAGCACCAGTTGCAGGATTTTGTCCCTGTCTCGAAAATGCAGTATCCTGATTAGTACAGTTCTTGGCATATCACCTGGGGGACCCGGTCTAGAAGGAACTCTATGTGCACGTTCAATAGCAAACATTTTGGAGAACTTTTCTTCACCAAAAGTTTTTAATAGCCATGCCTCAAAAAATTCCACTGCCTCTGTACCCTCCACTTTTTCAGGTACTCCCACACTATGTGGACATTGTTTCGGCGAAGGCGGTTTTCATTGTCATCAGTCTTATTATACAAATAATTGATTGAGTCATTTGCTTTTTTAAATTTTTTGGCAAGTGGGACCACTGTATCTTCCAAACTCCAATTCTATTTTCAGCGGCAGACATACGTTCTCTGACTTTCTGCATGTCCTGCCGGACAAGTGAAATGTCCATTTTCAAGGAGCCTATTTGGCCAGTAAGGTCAGCCTTGCACTGGGAAATGGCTGTTAACACATCCATAAGTGTAGGCTCATCCTCCTTTCCTGCCTGCACTTTATCACCTTTAGGTTGCTGTCCCCCGTTGGTGGTAGTAGTATTGGCTGCCTGAGCATTTAATCCACAGGCTCCCTGTGCCCCCTCACAGTTTATGATCCCCTCCTCCACCTCACCAGATACCGTAGCTGCTGGTGTCTCCACACCATCTGCAGCTGTCTTTCCACTGTGCTGTTGTGGATGGGCGAACTGGAGGCAAGCTGCCACTTCCGCTCTCTTTTCCCGCTGCTTCAGGGTTTCCCCAGAGGTCAACAACTCCTCGGCGCCATCTTGATCTCCCTGTGGTGCAGATCCCATTGCCTGCCGTCCCGCGTGTCATCTCCACACAGGATTCCGACTTCCCCGCCGCACTCCTGATCACCAGCACCACCGGTAGGAGCAGTCACCGGATGCAATATCCCCCGGGCAAGAAGGATTACAGTGCAGGGGAACAGAGCTCTCCTTCCCTGCGACCGCTCACATGCTCAGCCAGGCCACGCCCCGGGCTGCTATTCTTTAGCTTGGGGGGCCCTAAAACAATGGACCCTCACCCGCTGAGAATACCAGCCCTCAGCTGCCTAGTTTTACCTTGGCTGGCAATGAAAAATAGGGCGGAGCCCAAGCATTTTTTTTGCCAGCCAAGGTAAAATAATGTAGCTGAGGGTGGCAGCTCGCAGCTGTCTGCTTTCAGTTCTCAGCTGCCTAGTTTTACCTTGGCTGACAATTAAAAATAGGGCGGAGCCCATGCATTTTTTTTTGCCAGCCAAGGGAAAATTAGGCAGCTGAGGGTGGCAGCTTGCAGTTTGCCTGTTTTCATCGGGCTAGACTTAAAATTGCTGCGAAGCCCCACACATTTTTTTTTAACCTCCCTGGCAGTATGATTATGTCAGAAATTATGTACTAAATGTGGTACCATTTTTTTTGGTAAAAAATTTCTTTTATGGGCAGAAATTTATACTTTTGTTATGGCCGAATTTTATACTTTTTATTTCCCGCCCAGTTCCGCCTCCAATGAGCCGCTGCCCGACTGGGTAGGGGCCCCTCAAGCATCAGTAGGGGGCCCCCGTGACCCTGTGATAGAGGAGGGTAACTGAGGGAAGCATCCTGCTTCCCTTGGGTGTTCCCGCCCCTCCTCTCGTCTGCAGCACAGGCTCTAACCCTAGCCACCTAACCCTAGCCCTAACCCTAGCCCTAACCCTAACCCTAGCCCTAACCCTTACTCTAACCCCACCTAACTGCTGCTGGCATGAACAACACCACTGCCGCCACCCCTCAGTCCGCGACTGCAATGGTCGGTACCGCACTGCCGATAGCACCCCCTCCCCCGGGGCCGCGACCGCACTACCGATAGCACCGACTAATGTGTATGGCAACCAAGTAGAATAGAATCACTGTCCAGATTGAGGAAATACAGTCTGATTACAACAGCCAATCACAGAGGCTCCCATAGCGTGTGAGCTCTTGTGATTGGCTGTTTGTTTGATAGTGCAGTGAATATGTAATGAGCTTAATAGGCGGCCCCGGAAGTAACAGCAGGAGACTATTAAGCCTGATCTACCTATTCAATCCATTCTAACTTTTACAAGCATGGTGCTACAAAGTCGCACAGTGTGCTGTCTGGGCGCGAGATTTTCTCGCACCCATAGACTTGCATTGCCCGCACGCACGTTAGAATTTGAAGTCCCTTTGAGGGGTGTACATGACAGAAAACACCCAAACGTGACACCATTCCAAAAACTGCACCCCTCACGCTACTCAAAACTACATTCAAGAAGCTATTAACCCTTTAGGTGCTTCACAGAAACTAAAGCAAAGTGGAAGGAAAAAATTGACATTTTAATGTTTCCAACAAAAATGTTCTTTTAGCCTCTATTCTTTAATTTTCACATGGGCAACAGGATAAAATGGATCCTAAAATTTGTTGGGCAATTTCTCCTGAGTACACCGATACCTCATATGTGGTCATAAACCACTGTTTGGGCGCACGGCAGGGCTCAGAAGTGAAGGAGCGCAATTTGACTTTTGGAGCTAATTTTCCATTCAAAAAGTGAAATGGTGCTCCTTCACTACTGAGCCCTGCCATGCGCCCAAACAGTGGTTTATGACCACATATGAGGTATCGGTGTATTCAGGGGAAATTGCCTGACAAATTTTAGGATGCCTCATGTTGGAAACTAGACCCACCCAAGGAACATATCCAGATGCATATTGAGCACTTTGAACCCTCAGGTGCTTCACAAATTGATCCGTAAGAATGAAAAAGTACTTTTTTTCCTACAAAATATTTCATTTTTGATTTTTACGGATCAATTTGTGAAGCACCTGGGGGTTAAAGTGCTCACTATGCATCTAGATACGTTCCTTGGGGGGTCTAGTTTCCAAAATGGGGTCACTTGAAAATGGAGTCACTTGTGGTGGAGCTCCATTGTTTAGGCACACAGGGGCTCTCCATACGTGACATGGTGTCCACTAACAATTCCAATTCGAATAAGGAAAAGTATGGTTTTTTTTCACACAAATTTTCTTTTTCATTTTTACAGATCAATTTGTGAAGCGCCTGGAGGTTCAAAGTGCTCACTATGCATCTAGATAAGTTCCTTGGGGGGGTCTAGTTTCCAAAATGGGGTCACTTGTGGTGAAGCACCAACGTAACATGGTGTCCACTAACAATTGGAGCTAATTTTCCATTCAACTTGTTAGTGGACCCCATGTTGCATATGGAGAGCCCCAGTGTGCCACCAGCACAAGGGCAACTGGAAGAGTTGGGGTACAGCACCAGAAAATGGTGCCTCTAATGAATGCACTATTTTCTGGGGTGGCTGTGGTTTGCAACTTGTAACGTGGGGAGCCCACAACATTTGGGTCTCTCCACGCTGAGGATTCCAGTCCCCAAGCTGCCAAGTTGTACCTGGCTGGCAACCAAAAATACGGCAAAGCTCCATGTAATTTTATTTGTAGAATTGAAAAAAAAATTATGTGAGGCTTTGCCATATTTGTGGTCCAGCCAGGTACAATTTGGCAGCTACGGACTGCCACCAACCCCCAGCTGCCTCGTTGTACCTGGCTGGCAACCAAAAAAACTGTGAAGCCCATTTTCTTTATTTATAGAACAAATTTTAGAAAAAAAAATGATGTGGGGCTCCGCCATACTTTTGGTCCAGCCAGGTACAACTTGGCAGCTAAGGACTGCCACCAACCCCCAGCTGCCTTGTTGTACCTGTTTGGCAACCAAAAATACAGCGAAGCCCTATTTTTTTTTTTTTATTTCTAGAACGAACGGTCGCACTTGCAGCAAACCCCGTGCATTGTCTATGGGGCATGTGGCAAGTGTGGTATCGCTGCGATCCAGCACTTGCGGCCGTGGAAAAAACTGCAGTTAGCTGCAGTTATTTTGCAAGGCCGCAACTGTCACAAGTGCCGGATCGCGGCTATACCGCACTTGCTTCACGCCCCATAGACAATGCACGGGGTTTGCTGCAAGTGCGACCGTTAGGCAGCAAATGCGGTAAATCTGCCGGATCTGCCGCAATCACTGAAAAACACTGATGTGAAAGGGGCCTTAGCAAAGATATGCAGCGCCACAATCTCCTCAAAAACTCAATGTGGGAACAAAGCCTCACAATTCAGATAGTTGTTATTTTTTTTTATTATATTCAGTAGAGATTAAAACTTCTGAGACTTTCTAAAAAAGATATTAAGAAGCTTCTGTGCATGAATGCTATACCACAACCAAATACCATATAAAAAGAATGTTTCTAATAAAAAAATATTATAGGACTACGGTAAACTAAATTCCTCCTTCCGATGTCTGGGTTTTTTAGCATACAAGAAATATGGCCTCATTATTCTGATTAAACTTTGATCACAGTATTGTCTGTGTGTCATCTGTTTTTCTCATACTTACAGAAATAACAAAGTTTCACTGCCTTCTCCATTATCACAGTCCATGAAAAATCAAACCGCACTCGGATGTCATCTGAGTGCAGTCCATTATTTTCACTGACCCATAGCTTTGCATTGCTGATTTTGATTGGACATTTGGATCAAACTCAGACACATCTCCACTATTTCAGCAGATCACATTAGTCCGTGTGTCCGTATTTACCATCAGTCATTTTCACGGATGGATAAATATAATTACAAAACATCTATAATTTGCTATGTTAAATTTGTACAGCACACAAACAATACACGGCTGCCAATCAGTATGCTATACATGTTTTACACAGACACATAGACTTGTACTAACCCTTGTCTTCCATGATACTGAACACAAAAAGCTGACAGGTCTCTGTAAAAAATTACAGACATGTTAATTGCCCCATAGGCTATCACAGGTATGAGTGCTATCCATGAAATACCACTCAAACGTGAAAATCGTATGTATGAATGAGCCCTTATTACAAGTTGTTATAAGTAGGAAAAGTAAGATTAAGTAGAGATCTCCTGATACTTGCAGTTCTTTTGATCTGTTTTAATAAAAAAAATGATACTGAAAAATTGTATACTTTTATTTAAATAACTAACTTTCTGAAATCCAAGCAAATATCAACTGGTGGCCCATGATCCATTATGTGGGGCATACTGCCACCTAGTGTTCATATAAGAGTAATATTTTAATCAGCTACACATGAGCTTAGGCACAGAACCATGTATTTAATCATAGAATGGTAGAGTTGGAAGGATCTCCTGGGCCATCTGGTCCAACCCTCTGCTCAAAGCAGCAATCACTAAATCATCTCAGATGTCTGTTCAGCCTCTGCGTGAAGACTTCCATTGAAGGGGAACTCACCACCTCTCGTGGCAGACTGTTCCATACGTTGATCACCCTCACAATCAAAAATTGTTTTCTAATTTCTAATCTGTGACTCTTCCCATTCAGTTTCCTCCCACTGTTTCTAGTCTTTCCTTGTGGAAATGAGAATAACGTTGTCTACAGTGTGACAGCCCTTGAGATATTTGTAGACAACTATTAGGCTGGAAACACACTGTCTGGGTGACATGCAAGTTCCTCACACGAGTCCCGGATCATTCACCCGGCACGGCCCCTGCCTCTTTGGACAGGATTCTGTCAGTGGTATGTTTTTCTATGTAGCTCCACTGCTCCTGTCCAGAGAGGGGGAGGCTATCCCGGGTGAATGATCCGAGACTCGTGCGAGTAACTTGCATATCACTCAGAAATTGTGTTTCCAGCCTTAAGTCTCCTAAGGCTAGGTTCATACCACGTTTTTTTTGCTGTCAGGCTGTGTCCGGTGTTTTGCAGGATGCACCGGAAACAGCCTGACAGCTCCGGACAGAACAGAACCAGAGGGTTAATATGCCCTTCGGTGCTGTTTTCTCTCGGAATAGGCAGTGTGTGGCTGATGCCGCTGTCCAGTCCTGAAATGTCAGAATAGCGTCTAGCAGGGAGCTAGCTGCAGTTCTGAAATTTCACCCGGGAGCTCTCCAGGTGCTGAAGTTCAGCACCGGCCGCCGCTGAACTTCAGCACCGATTTTCTGTCGGATCCGGTGCGATCCGGCACCCATAGCCTTCTATGTTATGGGGCGTCGGATCGCAGGTTCCGATTTTGTCAGATTTTTTGCCCCAGACACAAAAATCCTGTAGGCTGCGAACAAAAATCAAATGCAGACTGATGCTGCCGGACAGGGACAAAACTGGATGGCAAGTCAAACCGGACAGTCCCGGACCCGAAAAAATCATGGTGTGAAGCCGGCCTAAGTCTTCTTTTTTCCAAACTAAACATTCCCAAATCCTGTAACTGTTCCTCTTAGGACATGGTTTGCAGACCTGTCACCATTCTGGTTGCTCTTCTCTGTACTTGCTCCAGTTTACTGATGTCTTTTTTAAAATGTGGTGCCCAGAACTGGACACAGTATCCAGATGAGGTCTGACCCAAGAGGAGTAGAGGGCATTTATCATTTCATGTGATCTGAACTGTATGCTTCTAATAATACATCCCAGAAATGTATTTGCCTTTTTGCTGCTGCATCACACTGTTGACTCATGTTCTGTCTGTGATCTATAAGTGTACCCAAGTCTGTTTCTGCTAGGATTTAATAAATGGATTTAATGGATGGATTTCCATGACAGAACCAGCTAAATAAATGAGATGTCAACAAATCACATCTACACTTTGCTGCAGATTTCTGTGCAGAAATAAATCTGCTGTTGCAAATAAAATAATCTACTGTTCTTTTTTTGAATGTAGCACACATTTGCAATGGAAAGAGTGAAATCTGTGTAAAATCTGCAGCAAAAACCACAGCAAAGATACACTGCAGAAAACCCAACCCCAAATTCGCAATGTTTGAAGTTAAACTTAGAAATGTTTTAGAATGCAGAGCTTTACAGGTATTACACTGGTTGAACATACCCGAATTATCATCTACAAGGCTCTCTCCTTCTCTCACTTTTGTCTCCATCCCAAGTGGGTGACCTAAATATGAGAAAAAAAAATAGTGAAAAACTCCATTTCTGTGAATTATTTTTCTTATAGGACAATAATGAACTGCATAGTGTAAAACACACAATGGAACACAATACAAAAATGTTCAAAATATAACTGTCATATGATACATGTTAGTAATATAACCAAAAACTGACAAATGGCCCAATACTGAACATTTTTTATATGTAAATAAAGAAGTATTGAAAAAGAAATAACTCTTCTACTTTCTATGTGTATCACTTCATTAAGGCTGCCTTCACATTTGCAGATGCCTCCGCAGCGTTCTGCGGAGGCATCTGCAAGCCTCTGCATGCAGACCGCAGCCCCTATCTTTATAATGGAGCGCACGGTGTCTGCAGATGCTTGCAGACCGCCGTGCGCTCCCATTGCCGCCATGAGTGATCTGTGCCCAGGCGAATGCCTGCGCACAAATCACACACTCTCTCGCCCGCACCAGGGCACAACATGTAGCGCCCCTGGTGCGGACGAGACTGTGTGATTTGTGCGCAGGCATCCGCCTGCGCACAGATCACTCTTGGCGGGCAATGGGAGCGCACGGCGGTCTGCAAGCATCTGCAGACACTGTGCGCTCCATTATAAAGATAGGGGCTGCGGTCTGCATGCAGAGGCTTGCAGATGCCTCCGCAGAATGCTGCGGAGGCATCTGCAAATGTGAAGGCAGCCTAACAGTTTTAAAGCAAACTTGTTTTAAATATCTCCAACATAATAATGATAATATTATTAAAGGGAACCTGACAGCTCGTTCTACCCCCCTCTGCTATCACTACCTGTCCCTGCACCTTCCTAGCTGATCCCTAACCATCCCTGTCTCACCTAAAACTGCACTATAAAGTTTACATGTAGTCTGCATCTGTAGACTGCGATGGGTGGGCTCCGGGGCTCCATTCTCCTCGCTTGCTTTCAGCACGCCATGCTGGCTGTCATCATTCGTTCTTCTGTTCCTCTTCTATTTGAATTCCCTGCCTCATCTTCTACTGTAAAGTGCTGGCCAGAACGTCATATCTGGCCCGGTGCATTGTGGGGGCTTATGAGGTCACCGGTTCGAGTTCAATATGCACACTGCGCATGCGCTGGAGCTGAGCTGTACCACGTGATCAGCCCCCACAATGCATCGGGCCAGATATGATGTACCGGCCAGCGCTTTACAGTAGAAGAGGATGTGGGAAATTTCAAATAGAGGAGGAACAGAAGAAGGAATGATGATGCCTAGTGTGGCGTGCTGAATGCAAGCGAGGAAGAGAGAATGGAGCCCCGAAGCCCGCCCATCGCAGTATACGGATGCAGACTACATGTAAGTATGTGTAATTTCTCTTAACTTTATAGTGCAGCTTTAGATGAGACAGGGATAGTTAGGGATTAGCTAGCAAAGTGCAGGGACAGGTAGTGGTAGCAGAGGAGGGTAGAACGAGCTGTCAGATTCCCTTTAATAATAATTGTATTTATATTACACCAACATATTCCCCAGAACTTCAGGGTGCCTCCTATGAAAAATCATCAAAATTTCATCTAGAAAACTTGGACAATTATTTTCTAATCTTCATCCATGTGCCGTCCGTGAGTCTGTTGTGTGAGATCCATTTTTAAGCATCTACATTAAACAGATACATGATCACACACAGCTTCTTCGGCTTAAAATAGAAATCTGTAAAAAATCGGACATCCCTCTGACAGTCTGGGTGGGATTCAATTTTTTTCTCGCACCCATAGACTTGAATGGGTGAGTTATCATCCGAGGCTCAAATGCAAGCAGTTAATGCTGTGATATTTTTTCTTATGGACATTCAGTCTGAAGAGTCAGAGTGATATTTGATTAAAAATCGGATAGCAGTCTGGTCTGCAGCCTATGATACCAGAATCCCTCATTTTCTTGATTTTTGCTTGCTTCTTATTGCTTATGAGCTGGTATATACTTGTCCGCGGTCTGATCACTGCTTTTGCTCCTGTTTGACTGCCTACTATTACACTTATTGATATGCTTCCTTTCTCTAATAAAGATTTTTCAGAAAAAAAAAAAAAAAAATCGGATAGCACATATTTGATTTATACACTAGTCTACAAAAGCCCTAAAACTCAGTGGGTACTTGTACAAATGTCAATAGCAGCTAGGATCTGTATATGTATAGATACAAAGTGCTACTGAGTACATGAATTGTGTGTGGGGCAGCCGTCACTGGCAATTAACCTGATTGTCCATGGTGGTGCATTCCAGAGAATTGTAGTAGCATGAGAGATTATGAAGAATGTTATTCTTAGATCATTGACATAAAAGAGAGCAGGGGGTAGGGTGGTAGAAAGAGATGAGGGAGGAGATGTAGAGCAGTGAACTGTGAAAAGTTTTATGGGTAAGAACAATAGGTTTATATGGTACTCTGTAGCAAGAGAGCAACCCTTGAAGTAACAGAGAGAAGAGTCATTTGAGACGCAGCTGGACAGAAATATGAGTTTGGCTGCTATATTAGGCTATGTTCACACATAGCTTATTTCACCATTTACGCAGCACCAGGGCCGCCACTAGGGGGTACAGTTCTGCCTGGAGTCAGGGGCCCTGGTTATAATTGCAGGGGGCGTGGCCATTGGATCAGGGGCAGGGTGGCCGTTTGGAGGAGGGAGGCCCGACCCCCCTTCTTGTCGGCACACACTGATGCTGTGGTTTGGCTTTGCTTTTAGCCAGCACACAGGACCCACCCACCATGGCCGGCTTTACACATGTGCTACTTGAGCAGTCGCTCCAGAGGGGGGCGCTGCAGCGAGACTCTGACACTGATTTGCTGCTCCTGCTCTCCTCAGTCTGTCTGCCTAGAGCATTGTGGGGGTGGGAAATTTATCCTCCACCTGCTCTGCTGCTGCCATCATTATTACAGCCTGTGACCCTGCATCAGTGACTGCTGTGGTAGAAGCATCTGCAGGATATTCAGCAGTGTATGACCACACTGCTCCATAGTGTGAATAAGGTCACTCTGCAGGGGGAGAGAGGGGGGTGTACAAGGAGAGAATAATCACATATACTTGTCCTTAAAGGTGGAGAGGGGAATCTTATTGCAAGTGCTGCATATTTTGTTCCTGAGTTGGGGGTTTCATTCTACTGCAAGGGGTATATGAATCACCTACATAGGAGCCACATGGCAGTATAATCACATATACCCATTTTTGTAAAATGACATCCTCTCTTTTTAAATTACTCCCTTTTCATACAATCATAAATTACCAGAAGCCCCCTTTCCTAGATTATAATCATATATTAATGTCTCCTCCCCCACTGGAGTATAATCGTACAATAATGCGTGTCCCCTCCACTACAGTATAATCAAACATTAAGGCTACATTCACACACAGCATTTTGGCTGCATTTTGTGAGGATCCGTTTTTGGGGTAGAAACAGCAGGATCCTCCCAAAGCGCAGCATTCTGTGTGTGAATGCCGCTGCACTTTTTACTCACCGCGCTCCCCCAGTGATCTCAAGTGATGTCACCTCAACCCCGGAGGCTATAGTGTCGCTGCATCTTGGACCCTGCGGCCTGCGCATGTGACTGAGTGATGTCGCTCGGTCCATGGTGAGTGCCAGGTCCTCCCTCAGGTCCTGCAGCCTCGGTATGAGGGAACATCGCTGAAGATCACCAGGGAAGCACGGCAAGGTGAGTAAAAAGGGCCGAAGAATAACATCAAATAATTGACATGTCAATTCTTTATATGGATCTGTTCTTGAACCCAAAAATGGATCCGTAAAAAGCGCAGAGTGTGAATGCCAAATTGTGAAATGCATTGACTTGGCTGGGATGGCCAACATCACTGCATTTCACTGCAGTAGCGGATTTATAAGGAATACAGCAATAACGGTGCAATGACGCACCATGTGAAGATAGCCTAACACCCACCCCTGGAGTATAATCAGAAAATAGCACCCCACCCCTGGAGTAATCAGATAGAAGATTATGGGTGAATAGAATAACACAGACATCATTTGCACACAAAAATGTTGGCTGCTTCCTCAGGGAGCTGAGATATGTATGATTTATGTTATATGTCAGTAAGGGCTTAAATAAGGCCACTGCCACCATTAGAGTAAAATCACTAACCCCTTCACCCCTGGGCAATTTCGTTTTTTTCCCTCCACTTCTTGCGGGACGAGTTGTACTTTTGAATGACATAATTTATTTTACCATATAGTGTACTAGAAAATGGGGAAAAGATTCCAACTGCACTGAAATTGCAATACAAGTGCAATTACACAATTGTTTTTTTTTTTTTTATTCATCATGTTCACTATATGGTAAAACTGACGTGTCAGTATAATGTCTAGGGTCAGTGCTATATGGTAACACTGGGGGTCAGTATGATGTCTCGGATCAGTACTATATGGTAACACTGACAAGATGGTATGATGTCTCGGGTCAATACTATATGGTAACATTTTGATATGATGCCTCGGGTCAGTACTATATGGTAACACTGACGTGTGAGCATGATGTCTCAGGTCAGTACTACATGGTAACACTGATGTGTCGGTATGATGTCTCGGGTCAGTACTATATGGTAACACATGTTGGTATGATGCCTTGGGTCAGTACTATATGGTAACACTGACATGTTGGTATGATGTCTGGGGTCAGTACTATATGGTAACACTGACGTGTCTGTATGATGTCTGGGGTCAGTACTATATGGTAACACTGACGTGTCTGTATGAAGCCTCGGTTCAGTACTATATGGTAACACTGACGTGTCGGTATGATGTCTGGAGTCAGTACTATATGGTAACACTGAGGTGTCGGTATGATGTCTGGGGTCAGTACTATATGGTAACACTGAGGTGTCGGTATGATGTCTCAGGTCAGTACTACATGGTAACACTGATGTGTCGGTATGATGTCTCGGGTCAGTACTATATGGTAACACATGTCGGTATGATGCCTCGGGTCAGTACTATATGGTAACACTGACATGTTGGTATTATGTCTGGGGTCAGTACTATATGGTAACACTGACGTGTCAGTATGATGTCTGGGGTCGGTACGAGTTTGTAGATACCAAACATGTATGCTTCTGCTGTTATCTAAGTGGTGAAAAAATTCAGAAGTTTGTAGAAAAAACTAATTGCACTTTTGGCACCAATTTCCATTTCCAAAATAATTATGACATGGTGGGATTATCAGAGAAATGGCTGGACAAGAGCCATGACTGGGCTGTTAATTTACAGGGCAATAGTCTGTTCAGAAATGACCATACAAATAAGCGAGGGGGAGGTGTGTGTTTATATGTAAAATAATCCTTAAAACCCATCCTTCGTGATAATATATGTGAATCTAACTAAAATGTAGAGTCTCTGTGGGTGGAGATAAGGAGAGGGGGAAAAAATAAATTACTGATAGGGGTTTACTATAAGACTCCAACAATAATGGTGGTGGAGGAGAATATCCTCATAAAGCAAATAGATAAAGCAGTGACTCAGGGAGAAATCATTATTATGGGGGACTTCAACTACTCTGAAATTCATTGGGGAACAGAAACCTGCAATTCCAACAAAGGTAGTAGGTTTTTGTCAATTATGAGAGACAATTACCTTTCACAACTGGTTCAGGAGTCAGGACTCAACAAGAAGGGGTGCACTGCTAGACGTAATATTAATCAACAGGCCAGACCGCATATCAAATATACAGGTTGGAGTTCACTTGGGTAATAGTGATCATAAAATAATAAGTTTTCAAGTATCCTTTACTAAGATGTGTAGTAGAGCAGCTACAAGGGCACAAAACTTCAGGAAGGCAAATTTCCAACAGTTGAGAGATGATCTAAGTGCAATAAACTGGGATGATGTTCTGAGACATAAAGGTACACAAAGCAAATGGGAGACGTTTATTAGCATCCTGAATAGGACCTGTGCACAATATATACCCTATGGGAATAAACATGCTAGAAATAGGAGGAAACCACTATGGCTAAATAAGGCTATAAGGGGCGCAATCTAATATATAAAGCTGAATGTGTGTATGTGTGTATATCCGGGATTGGCATCTACACCATTGCAGCTACAGCCGCAAAATTTTGCAGAGTCACACGTCTGGACCCCGGGAGCGTCATAGGCTATGTTGTGAGGCGAAGTTTTAACCCTGCGCGTTCCAGTTCACCAAACAATTTTGCCCCTATCTACATAATGGGAAAAAAGGGAAAGGAAACGTGTGGGAGGAAAATCGACAGCTGTCAGCTATAGAGACAAAATTTTGCACAGTCACACGTCTGGACCCCGGGAGCGTCATAGGCTATGTTGTGAGGCGAAATTTTAACCCTGCGCGTTCCAGTTCACCAAACAATTTTGCCCCTATCTACATAATGGGAAAAAAGGGAAAGGAAACGTGTGGGAGGAAAATCGACAGCTGTCAGCTATAGAGACAAAATTTTGCACAGTCACACGTCTGGACCCCGGGAGCGTCATAGGCTATGTTGTGAGGCGAAATTTTAACCCTGCGCGTTCCAGTTCACCAAACAATTTTGCCCCTATCTACATAATGGGGAAAAAGTGCCAGTTACCAGTTGACAGTTGTGAATAAGAGGGACTTAATGATAGCACCAAAGACTAACAGCACATACCAGCATATAGTCACTAAGGTGGGGCCCCAACATGAGATATTCACCACAACACAGGGACATGTATACACACCACACGCACACAAAGAGTAACAGCAAGTGTATAGTCGCTAAAATGCAGCCCCAACATTGGATACTCACCACGCACCCGAACAAACACACACCACAAAGACACATCCCCCCCCCCCAAGGGGACACACACACTCTATAGCGACACATGCACTCACCACACAGGGACACACACACCACACAGACCCCCCCCCACAGGGACACACACGCATAGCCACCCTATAGGGACACATGCACTCACCCCACAGGGACACACACACCACAAAGAGACACACACCACACAGACCCCCCCACAGGGACACACACACATACACACCCTATAGGGACACATGCACTCACCCCTCAGGGACACACACACACCACAAAGGGACACACAACACAGAGACACACACACCCCACACAGACACCCCCCCACAGGGACACACACACACATACACACCCTATAGGAACACATGCACTCACCCCACAGGGACGCACACCACAAAGAGACACACACAACACAGATACACACACACACACCACAGACCCCCACACAGGGGCACACACACATACACACCCTATAGGGGCACATGCACTTACCCCACAGGGACACACACACACCACAAAGAGACACACACAACAGAGACACACACCACACAGACAGACACAGATGTGCACAAATCACCTCACACAACTCGCCTCAAATGTGTGCTATCTTTATTTTCCAAACATAAACATCTGATTAAAAACAGCCAATGTGCAACACATGTGCCATATAGGGAATTAAGGCGGATGTCAGTCACATGAGCTGTCTATTATGTGTATGTGTGAGGTAACATATACTACCCGGCCAGGGGGAGGGTTTACTGTTGGCTGGAGATTTATTAGGCTGCCTATAGCAATCAATCACAGCTCAGCTTCTATTTTCCTACAGGTCATTAATATGACATATTCAAATTCTATTTTGTTATAGCTAACAGCAGTTATTTATTAACCCGGGCGTAGCCGGGTACTACAGCTAGTAAATAATAAAAAAGAAAGCATTTAGGGAATTAAAGCAAGTAGGTAGTGATGAGGCATTAAATAAATACTAAAAATTAAATAAAATCTGTACAAAGCAAATCAAGCAAGCAAAGATTCAGACAGAGAGACTCATTGCCAGAGAAAGTAAAAAAAATCCCAAAATATTTTTTAACTACATAAATAGTAAGAAACTAAAAAATTATTGTGTTGGCCCCCTTAAAAATAGTCTGGGTGAAATGGTGGATGAGGATGAGGAAAAAGCCAATATGCTAAATGACTTTTTTGCAACAGTATTTACACAAGAATATCCCATGACACACAACATGATCAGTGATAACAAAAACTCTCCATTAAATGTCACCTGCTTAACCCAGCAGGAAGTACGGCACCGTCTAAAAATCACTAAAGTTGACAAATCCCCAGATTACTGCAGGAATTAAGTACCGTAATAGATAAACCATTATTTTTAATCTTTAAAGATTCTATAATAACAGGGTCTGTACCACAGGACTGGCGTATAGCAAATGTGGTGCCAATATTCAAAAAGGGAACAAAAACTGAACTTGGAAATTATAGGCCAGTAAGCTTAACCTCTACTGTGGGTAAAATCCTAGAGTTTTCTAAGAGATGCTATATTGGAGTATCTGAAGAAAAATAACTTCATGACCCAATATCAACATGGTTTTACGAGGGACCGTTCCTGTCAAACTAACCTGATAAGCTTCTATGAAGAGGTAAGTTCTGGACTGGACCAGAAATGCAGTGGACGGGGTGTATATGGACTTTTCAAAAGCTTTTGATACGGTGTTACACAAAAGGTTGATACATAAAATGAGAGCAATGGGGATAGGAAACAAAGGGTGGTCATTAATGGAACACACTCAGAATGGATCACAGTTAACAGTGGGGTACCACAGGGGTCAGTATCTTCTTTTTAACATATTTATTAATGACCTTGTAGGGGGCATACAAAGTAGAATCTCAATATTTGTAGATGACACTAAACTCTGCAGGGTAATCAATACAGAGGAGGACAATTGTAGGATTTATGTAAACTAGAAGCTTGGGCTGGCTGATAAATGGCAAATGAGCTTTAATGGGAATAAATGTAAGGTCATGCACTTGGGCAGAGGAAATAAAATGTATAATTATTTGCTTAATTGTAAAACACTGGGCAAAACTACTACTGAAAAAGACCGGGGTGTATGGGTAGATGACAAACTCACATTTAGTGCCCAGTGTTAGCCAGCTGCTGCAAAGGCAAATAAAATAATGGGATGCATTAAAAGATAAGCAGATACTCATGAGGAGAACATAATTTTACCTCTATACAAGTCATTAGTGCGACCACACTTAGAATACTGTGTACAATTCTGGTCTCCGGTGTATAAGAAAGACATAGCTGAACTAGAGCGGGTCCAGAGAAGAGCGACAAAAGTCATTAGAGGACTAAGGGGTCTGCAATACCAAGGCAGGTTATTAAACTTGGGGTTATTTAGTTGGGAAAAACGAAGGCTTAGGGGTGACCTTATAATAATGTATAACTATATGAGGGGACACTACAGAGACCTTTTTAATTATCTTTTTACTCTTAGGCCTGAGATGGGGACAAGGGGGCATCCTCTACATCTGGAGGAAAGAAGGTTTAATCATAATCACAGACGCGGATTCTTTACTGTAAGAGCAGTGAGACTATGGAACTCTCTGCCACATGCTGTTGTAATGAGTGACTCACTACTAACATTTAAGAGGGGCCTGGATGCCTTTCTTGAAAACTATAATATTACCGGTTATATATACTAGATTCTTTGATAGGGCGTTGATCCAGGGAACTAGTCTGATTGCCGTATCTGGAGTCAGGAAGGAATTTTTTCCCCCAATGTGGAGCTTAGTGTTGCCACATGGGTTTTTTTTTTGCCTTCCTCTGGATCAACATGTTAGGCTATGGGTTGAACTAGGTGGACTTAATGTCTTCCTTCCACCTTAAATACTATGTTACTATGTTACCGTATATAACTCGCGTATAAGCCGAGTTTTTCAGCCCAAAAATTGGGCTGAAAAGTACCCCCCTCGGCTTATACGCGAGTCAGTGCGGGGGCTGCTGTATACAGCGGTATAAAGCAGCCCCCGCATCCCCAGTAATGCAGGGCCCCCCCCCTCATGCTCCGGTCACCTGTAAAGCAAATTATACTTATCAGTGCCCGCTGCCGTCCGCGCCAGCATCTGCCGACATCGCGATCCTCCATCTTTATGCATCTTCTTCCTGCTTCTGTGCGCGTCGCAGGCAATGACGTCATTACCGGCGACGCGCACAGGAAACAGGAAGAAGTCGCATGAAGACGGAGGATCGGGATGTCGGCAGATGCGGGCGCGGACGGCAGCGGGCACTGATAAGTATAATTTGCTTTACAGGTGACCGGAGCATGAGGGGGGGGGCCTGCATTACTGGGGCTGCCTGTATACTACCACTGGGGCTGCTGTATATAGGGGCCCTGCATTACTGGGGCTGCAATACCACTGGGGCTGCTGTATATAGGGGCTGCAATACCACTGGGGCTGCAATACCACTGGGGCTGCTGTATATAGGGGCTGCTGTATACACCACTGGGGCTGCAATACCACTGGGGCTGCTGTATATAGGGGCTGCTGTATACACCACTGGGGCTGCAATACCACTGGGGCTGCTGTATATAGGGGCCCTGCATTACTGGGGCTGCAATACCACTGGGGCTGCTGTATATAGGGCTGCAATACCACTGGGGCTGCAATACCACTGGGGCTGCTGTATATAGGGGCCCTGCATTATTGGGGCTGCAATACCACTGGGGCTGCTGTATATAGGGGCTGCAATACCACTGGGGCTGCAATACCACTGGGGCTGCTGTATATAGGGGCTGCAATACCACTGGGGCTGCAATACCACTGGGGCTGCTGTATATAGGGGCTGCTGTATACACCACTGGGGCTGCAATACCACTGGGGCTGCTGTATATAGGGGCTGCAATACCACTGGGGCTGCTGTATATACCACTGGGGCCTGCTGTATATCATACTGCTGGGGCCTGTATACCACTGCTGGGGGCTGTATACCTGTGCTGGGGTCCACCCTCGGCTTATACGCGAGTCAATAGATTTTCCCAGGTTTTGGGAGCAAAAGTAGGGGGTCGGCTTATACACGGGTCGGCTTATACACGAGTATATACGGTACCTCTCTAGATGGGAGAGAAACACTCATAGCTTCGAATTTTGAGTAGCTCACTTTAAAAGGTGTCAAATTCCTTCAATATATTTGGGAAGGAGATATGAAGTCTGGATACGTATAAAAGGGGGTCATCAGCAAACAAGGCAGTTTTATGCTGATGTTGCCCAATCTGGATGCAACTTATACATTTTCTGATTAATACAGTTAGGTCCAAATATATTTGGACAGTGAAACAAGTTTTGGCCTTTTTGCTGTTTACCAAACCATATTCAGGATACAGTTATATAGTCAATATGGGCTTAAAGTGCAGACTCTCATCTTTAATTTGAGGGTATTCAGGCTGGCTTCACACTTGCGTTCACCTGCGCTGCGCATTGCGGCGGGCAAACGTAAGCCGAGCGCAAGCACTGCACGTCCCTATGTTTAACATGGGGACGCACGGTGTATGCGCTCGGCTGCGGATGGCTGTGCGCACCCAATGCTCCCCATTTGTGATTTGTACGCATGAAGATGCTTGCGCACAAATCATACATTCTCGTCCGCACCATTAACGCAACATGCACTGCGTTGAACGCAAGTGTGAAGGCACCTTCACACCTTAATTGTTTTAAGGGTTTAGGAATTACAGCTCTTTAATATGTATGACTCACCGTTGCCGGATGCTCACGTCTCAGGCGATGCAGCACTTGTCACGGTTCCGCGCCTGAGGCTGTGGGGCCCGGTGGTCAGATCAAAAGGGGATGAACGGATGGGGTAATTCTTATTTGTCGTGACGCCACCTGTGGGATTCCGGTGAATGCACCGGCGCTGCTTGGGCCTCCGGGGGATGTGCGGCAGCTTGATGGGATGCTCCCCACAGGATGAACAGGGGTCCCCGGGGCCAGGAGCTGCGCTTGATGGAGTACGGCAGCTCAGTAGTCACTGCGGGTTAGTCCAGGAATAATGCACGGACACATAAAGTCTTTTGGTACCTTTACTGGTGATAACAGGTACACTCGACCGGGTGATGAGGTTGACACTTCTGGAGTTTCCACAGCAAGCAGTGGTGTGGCTTCCTTCTATACTAATCTAGTGAGGTCTGGTGGATATGGAATCCTGCCGGACCGGGTAGTACGTCCTGGTGAGACGTGTTTGCTGCACTGAGGGCACTATAAAAGGGGTTAGGAAATTCTCCCTTCTTAGCTGGGCTCTCATCTGTTGGTGCTTCAGGTATACAGGGAGCTAAACTTCCTGGTTGAGGTGCTGGTTTCTCTGCAGTCTGCGTTGTAGTTCCTGCAGCTCGGTTCCAGTAACCGGATTGTTAGGGAGAGTTAGGGTAACTCTTATGTCCCTGTGTGGCATTCTCCTCCTGTCCTATGACCCCAGTTGCAAGGGTCTCTCACTTTTCCGGGTGTGCTGGTATGGGCCTAGTGTGGCTCCAGTACCAGGTCAGCTTTCCTAGCTGTTCACAGTTCTAAAGCGACTGTACACTCCACTGTTTCTCCCTCCAGGACCCGTATTTATAGGGGGAACTGGCTTAAGGTAACCAGTGGAGCTCCCCCTAGAGGCCTGGGGTGAAAAGGGGTGTCTAAAGGGTGTTTTATTTAGTGAGTTCTGCTTGCCGTGTACATTCCATTTGTGTACCAAGGGTTCTGTGGTGCCCCAACCAGGGTGCCAGATGTAGCTGCCTCTTTTTCAAGGAATCAAAAGTAATTGGACAATTGGACAATTATCTCAAAAGCTCATTAATGGACTGCATAGGCTGTTCCATTATTAATCCATCATCAATTAAGCAGTTAAAACGTCTGGTACTGATTTAGGTATGGCATTTTCATTTGAGAGCTGTGGCTGAGAGCCCATAACATGCGGTCAAGGGAATAGAAACAGACCAGCATTAAGGCTAATGGTGGGTTTACACACACCAATTTATCTGTTCAATATCTGAACAGATCTCTGGTTGCAGTGAAATCATGGACACATTGTATCATTTGTACACAGCCACAAAATGGAACTATGTGTCCATGATTTCACTGCAACCAGAGATCTGTTCAGATATTGAACAGATAAATTGGTGTGTGTAAACCCACCACAAGGCCTCCTTCACACTGAATGATTTCACTGATCAGTGTCCATCAGTGTTTGGGTACCAAAACCAGGAGTGTCTCCAAAACACAGAACAGGTGTCGATCTTTCAATTCTAGTTTTTCTCTGCAAGCTTCACTCCTGGTTTTGACACATACACACTGATGGACACTGATCAGTGAAATCATGCAGTGTGAAGGGGGCCTAAGGGCCCTTTCACATCAGCGTTTTTCGTAATTCGCGGCAGATGCGGTGAAAAAACCGCATCTGCCGCGTTTGCTGCATAACCGATACACTTGCGGCGCGGTTTTTTCCATAGAAAGTATAGGGGGACTTGCGGCAGGTGCGGCAAGTGCGGTTTTGCACTTGCGGCAGGTGCGGCAGCGAAAAAAAACGCGGTCAGCCGCGTTTTTTTTCGCTGCCGCACCTGCCGCAAGTGCAAAACCGCACTTGCCGCACCTGCCGCAAGTCCCCCTATACTTTCTATGGAAAAAAACGCAACCGCGCCGCAAGTGTATCGGTTATGCGGCAAACGCGGCAGATGCGGTTTTTTCACCGCATCTGCAGCGAATTACGAAAAACGCTGATGTGAAAGGGCCCTTAGAAAAAGAAATCCATCAGAGAGATAGCAGAAATATTGAAAACGGCCAAATAAATAGTTTCGTATATTCTGCAAAAAAAAAAGAGTGCTTGGGTGAGAATCCTTTTGATGGTGAAGAAAAATCCTTTCACAGTATCCACCCAAGTGAAGAACAATCTCCAGAAAGTAGGTGCTTCAGTATCTAAGGCTGCTTTCACATCAGCGGTTTTCGCTGATCGCGGCAGTTGCGGTGAAAAAACCGCAACTGCCGCAATTACCGCATAACGGCCGCACTTGCGGCAAGCCCCATACAATGTCTATGGGGCTTACGGCAGGTGCGGCAAGTGCGGTATCGGCACTTGCCGCAGGTGCGGCCGCGAAAAAACCGCGGCATGCCGCGTTTTTTTCGCGGCTGCACCTGCCGCAAGTGCCGAAACCGCACTTGCTGCACACTCACCGCAAGCCCCATAGACAATGTATGGGGCTTGCCGCAAGTGAACCGCAAGTGCGGCCGTTATGCGGTAATCACGGCAGTTGCGGGTTTTTCACCGCAACTGCCGCGATCAGCGAAAACCGCTGATGTGAAAGCAGCCTTAGTCTATCATAAAGATTAGACTTCATTAGAGCAAACCCAGAGGGGTCACCGCAAGGTGCAAACCATTAATCAGCCTTTAAAATATAAAGGCTAGATTGGACTTTGCAAAAAAAAAAGTCTAAAGAAGCCAGATCAAATCTGGAATAACATTCTTTCGACAAATGAAACTAAGATTAACCTGTACCAGAATGATGGGAAGAAGAAAGTATGGAGAAACTTGCTCATGATCCAAAGCACACCACATCCTCTGTAAAACATGGTGGAGGCAGTGTGGCATGCATGGCTTTCAATTGCACTGGGTCACTAGTGTTTATTGACGATGTGACTAAAGACAGAAGCAGCTGGATGAATTCTGATGTGTACAGGGTTATACTTTCTGCTCAGATTCAACCAAACGCAGTAAGATTTATTGGACAGCACTTCACAGTACAAGATGGACAATGACCCAAAACATACTGCGAAAGCAACCCAGGAATTGTTATGGCAAAGAAGTGGAATATTCTGCTTTGTAGAAAATGGTTGCAGTTCCAAATACATTTCACATAATTTTTTTGTTCAACTCCTTTAAATAAACCTGAAAGTTTAACTTTATTTGCATCTTAGTTGTTTAATTTTCAATAAAAAAAAAATTGACATACGGAGCTCAAATCACAAAGATTTGGTCATTGTCCAAATATTTCTGGACCTAACTATATTCCACTCCTTACAAAATAATTTCTAAGGATGTTGCATCAGTTTTTACAGATTTAGCATCCAATTATTGCTTTGTGCCAGCCATGCACCTGCAGCACAAGTAGTGCTATGTCATGTCTTCTGCGAGGAGCCTCTCGGAGGTTATTTATAGATTGGTAGGTGACTGCTGCCAAGTAACACCTGGATCAGATCCACAGGGATTACAGTATCCTTGTGACTGGCAGCCGTGACTACAACCAGGATAAATCCAAGTGCTGGGTAACCGAGGTGCAAGATGCGTTGTGTAGTTTGTACACACTCAAAATGCGCTTTATATCCACAGCAGTGCCAGTATTTATGTAATTAGTGATAATATACGTCATTGCAGCAATCCGTCATCAGACCGTTTCCTGTTTTCCACAGGTCATTTGATTTAAATAGGCAAAAGTCACATTTTAATTAAATTAACTAAAAAAACTAAACCCAGAGACATCACAGAATAAGACTATGCCCACACTGAGGTTTTGCGAAGAGTTTCTGAAGCAGAAACTGAATGATAACGCTCCAAATCTGAAAACCCCTCAAACACTTTTAAGTATCAAAAACTCGGCAAAAAGACTCATTGCGCATACAGCCTTAAAGAGATGGTCCGAAGACTGAAGACATTTTCATTTAAATCCCTATCTATTTATTGCTAGAATGTAAACTAATTTCTAACTTGGCTGCATTAAAAATTTTCTGTCCTTCCCTATTTACACTATCTAACTGCTATGTCTGATGATGCTTGGTGGGATACTCAAAGTGTACTGAGGGGCAGAGGCTGCAAACACTGTCACAGCCTCTGCCCCTCCCTAAAAATAAGCGTAATTAGTGACGTTTGTTTCATGAACTAGCTTGATTCATACTCTGTCCCTGTGTGCTGTCATCGTGCGATGATCTCTGAGCAGCAATATAGAAAATGCTCATATCTAAGGAATAAAAGTAATTGATTTTCTAATATATTATTAAAAAAAACTCATTTAAAAGAGTTGTCTTAATGTTGGAAGTTATTTCCCAGCCATGACCACTGATCACTTGAGAAAAATGATCACCAATACCAAGACTGCTGTATATATATATCATACGAGACATCAAGACTGCTATGCAGGGCTGTGGAGTCTGAGTCGTGGAGTCAGT
>JARQOC010000002.1:452080224-452137952 GCA_033576535.1 Allobates femoralis | reverse complement strand
TACCTGTATGATTTAATTGACGTCATTTTACGTTCTTGTCCTCGTCTGCCCTTACACATGTAAAGCGCCATGGAACCTAATGGCGCTATATAAATATTTCATATGAGACTACCGTTAACACATTCAATAAGAGACACAAGACTGCAGCATACATCATAGCAAACACTAAGACTATGGTATATGTACTCACCCAGGCCCTGGACAGGCAAAGCTTTGGTGCTACAGAGCAGTGAGGGTGGTAGTGACACAGGAAATGGGGCACACTAACCGCACCAAAAAGAATGTCCTGACTCTGGTACTGACCAGTGTTGAACCCAATGTTCTGTGCATAGCAGAATTCAGTAGAAAACTGTGTGTACTGTTTTTTTTTTCTTTCATTGTAGTATAAAAAATTTTTGTATTCACATCTAAATTTTATAAAGTTTCATGAATCAGCTCAAGGTTAAAATGCTCAGTACACCAATAGAATTTCTTGAGGGGTCTCGTTTCCAAAATGAGGTCACTTGTGGTGTTTTTCTTCTCTTTTCTAATGTCAGTTGCTATGCAAATACAACATGGCATTCACAATATACGGTATGTCCAAACAGAACTTTGGGTTACAATAGAGGTATCACCATGCTCAGAAGAAAGTCGGTAACAAACTTTGGGGTCCACTTATTACCTCTTGCAAAGTAAACAAATATGGGTCTGAAGCAACATTTTTATGAAAAAAAAATGAAATTTTTCAATATGACAACCTACTGTTATAAAATTCTATGTAGTATCTGTGGGTTCAAAATGCTCACTAAATATATCCTTGATGGGTGTAGTTTCCAAAATAGAAACACTTTTAGGGGGTTCCTGCTTTTTAGGCATCTTATGGAGCCTGCAAATGCTACAAGATATCCACATTTCAGCCAAATTACCGTATATACTCGTGTATAAGCTGACCCGTGTATAAGCCGACCCCCCTACTTTTGCCCCAAAAATCTGGAAAAACCTATTGACTCGTGTATAAGCCGAGGGTGGACCCCAGCACAGGTATACAGCCCCCAGCAGTGTGGTATACAGGCCCCCCCCAGTGGTATACAGGCCTCCCCAGTGGTAGTATACAGCAGGCCCAGTGGTAGTATACAGCAGCCCCAGTGGTAGTATACAGCAGCCCCAGTGGTAGTATATAGCAGCCACAGTGGTAGTATATAGCAGCCCCAGTGGTAGTATATAGCAGCCCCAGTGGTAGTATACAGCAGCCCCAGTGGTAGTATATAGCAGCCCCAGTGGTAGTATATAGCAGCCCTAGTGGTAGTATACAGCAGCCCCAGTGGTAGTATACAGCAGCCCCAGTGGTAGTATACAGCAGCCCCAGTGGTAGTATACAGCAGCCCCAGTGGTAGTATACAGCAGCCCCAGTGGTAGTATACAGCAGCCCCAGTGGTAGTAAACAGCAGCCCCAGTGGTAGTATGTAGCAGCCCCAGTGGTAGTATACAGCAGCCCCAGTGGTAGTATATAGCAGCCCCAGTGATAGTATACAGCAGCCCCAGTGGTAGTATACAGCAGCCCCAGTGGTAGTATACAGCAGCCCCAGTGGTATACAGCAGGCCCCCAGTGGTATACAGCAGGCCCCCTGGGGGTACCCAGCAGCCCCCAGGGGGTACACAGCAGCACCCTGGGGGTACACAGCAGCCCCCTGGGGGTACACAGCAGCCCCCTGGGGGTCCCCAGCAGCCCCCTGGGGGTACCCAGCAGCCCCCAGGGGGTCCCCATCAGCCCTCAGGGGGTCCCCAGCAGCCCCCAGGGGGCACCCAGCAGCCCCCTGGGGGTACCCAGCAGCCCCCAGGGGGTCCCCAGCAGCCCCCTGGGGGTCCCCAGCAGCCCCCAAATGCTGGCACTCGCCCCCCCTTGCAAGGGCCCCCCCCTGCTTCTCTTACCATCCCGGTCTCCTGATCAGCGCTGCTCCTCGGTGCTCTGTCCGTCCGTCCTGCTACATCCGGGATCCCCGGCCGTCGCGCGATGACGTCATATGCCTGCGACGGCCGGAGATCCCGGATGCAGCAGGACGGACGGACGGAGCACCGCGGAGCACCAAGGAGCAGCGCTGATCAGAAGACCGGGATGGTAATATAACCAGCGGGGGGGGCCCTTACAAGGGGGGTGGCGAGTGCCAGCATTTGGGGGCTTATATGCACTGCTTCCCCCTGCCGCTGATTGACAGGGAGAAGCAGTGCATATTTAATGAGCGGCCCCACGTGACGGGGCCACTCATACAGCAGCCCACCCCGCCTCCTGCAGCCTCCACAGCCCCACCACAGCCACCACACCATGGGCCCCCGTATAGACCCTTGTATAAGCCGAGGGGGAGACTTTTCAGCCCAAATTTTGGCCTGAAAAACTCGGCTTATACACGAGTATATACGGTAAATAGTGCTCTTTCCCTTATAAGTTTTTCTGTTTGTCCAACAGAGGTTTCTGCCCACAAATTGTGGGAACCATTTTCTCATGCTATTCCTTGTAAAAGTGAAAAATTGGGCCTAAATTATCATTTTAGAGGAGTATTACCATTTTTTTTTATTCCACTTTACTTTGACTTTATTCCTGACAGCTGTTTTGACGTATTTGAGAGGTTCAGATTTTAAAAGAGTGTAACTTTGGGAGAGTTTCCAATATATACAACCCCTGGCAAAAAATATTGAATCAACCTGGCTCGGATGATGTCCATTCAGTTATTTAATTTTGTAGAAAAAAAAGCAGATCACAGACATGGCACAAAACTAAAGTCATTTCAAATGGCAACTCTCTGCCTTGAAGAAACACTAAAAGAAATCTTGAAAAATAATGTGGTAGGCAGTAATGGTTACTTTTGTAGACCAAGCAGAGGGAAAATTATGGAATCACTCAATTCTGAGGAAAAAATTATGGAATCACCTTGTAAATTTTCATTCCGAAAACTAACACCTGCATCAAATTAGATCTGCTCATTAGTCTGCATCTAAAAAGGAGTGATCACACATTGGAGAGCTGTTGCACCAACTGGACTGATATGAATCATGGCTCCAACATGAGAGATGTCAATTGAAACAAAGGAGTGGATTATCAAACTCTTAAAAGAGGGTAAATCATTACGCATTGTTGCAAAAGATGTTGGTTGTTCACAGTCAGCTGTGTCTAAAATCTGGTCCAAATACAAACAACATGGGAAGGTTGTTGAAGGGAAACATACTGGTAGACCAAGGAAGATATTAAAGCTTCAAGACCGGAAACGTAAAGCAATATGTCTCCAAAATAGGAAATGCACAACAAAACAAATGAGGAACGAATAGGAGGAAACTGGAATCAATGTCTGTGACCGAACTGTAAGAAACCGCCTAAAGAAAATGAAATTTACATACAGAAAAGCCAAACAAAACCATCATTAACACCTAAACAGAAAAAAACAAGGTTACAATGGGCTAAGAAAAGTAATCATGCACTGTGGATGACTGGATGAACGTCATATTCAATGATGAATCGCGAATCTGCATTGGGAAAGAGGTGATGATGCTGGAACTTTTGTTTGGTGTCGTTCCAATGAGATTTATAAAGATGACTGCCGAAGAGAACATGCAAATTTCCACAGTCATTGAATATATGGGCTGCATATCAGGTAAAGGCACTGGAGAGATGGCTGTCATTACATCTTCAATAAATGCCCAAGTTTACATTGATATTTTGGACACTTTGTTATCCCATCAATTGAAAGGATGTTTGGGGATGATGAAATCATTTATCAGGATGAATACTGCTACCTTCCAATAGAGCAAAAACTGAGAAAACATTCCTTGAAAGAAGACACATAAGGTCAATGCCATGGCTTGCAAATAGTCCAGATCTTAACTCAATTGAAAATCTTTGGTGGAAGTTGAAGAAAATGGTCTATGACAAGGCTCCAACCTGCAAAGTTGATCTGGCAACAGCAACTAGAGAAAGTTGGAGCCAGATTGATGATGAGTACTGTTTGTCACTCATTAAAGTCCATGCCTCAGAGACTGCAAGCTGTTATAAAAGCCAGAGGTGGTGCAACAAAATACTAGTAATGTATTTGAGTGTTGTTTTGTTTGTTTGTCATGATTCCATAATTTTTTCCTCAGCATTGAGTGATTCCATAATTTTTCCCCCTCCTTGGTCTATAAGCTAGCACATTTTTTTTCAAGATTTCTTTTAGTGTTTCTTCAAGGCAGAGAGTTGTCATTTGAAATACTTTAGTTTTGTGCCATTGTGTGATCTGTTTTGTTCTACAAAATTAAACAACTGAATGGACATCCTCCGAGCCAGGTGATTCCATAATTTTTGCCAGGGGTTGTAGTCCCTTCAAAGGTCTTTTAAATCTGAAGAGGTCCCTAAAGAAAGAGGTGGTTTTGTAAATTTCTTGAAAAAATTAGAAATTGCTGCTAAACATTTAACCCATCTAACAACCCAAAATTAAATGATTGAAAAATGATGCAGATTTAAAGTAGACTTACGGGAAACTTTATTTATTACATATTTTGTACACCATGATTACTGTTCTTTTCGGATTATGAGACAAACTCTTTTTTGCCCCGAATTGGGGAATGGGGGGGAATCGGAGGTGCGTCTTACAATCTGATCTTGTGTTTTAAATTAAAAAAAAATCTTACCGGGGGGAATTGCGGCCGTGGATCGAGGGTTGCTGAAGGCAGGTTTCACGGGTCCACAGAGGGTGAGGGCAGAGCTGTGGGACAGGAGCTGCAGGGGGTTGCAGCGTGCAGAGGCGACACCATTTTCTATATGCCTGGATTCATTTTCAAGCCACAACTGGTTGCTAGAGGTTGAGATGAGACTTCCAGAAAATGGTCGCAGAGACGGTGCATGCGCAGATGGAGATTCACAGCCATTTTCTGGAAGACTCAACCTCTAGCAACCAATTGCAGCTTGAAAATTAATCCAGGCACATAGGAACATGGCGGCGCCACTGCACGCTGGCGCCGCAACCTGCCTGAAGCTCCAGTCCATCATCTTTGCCCTTATCCTCTGTGAATCTGTGAAACCTGCCTCCGACATCCCCACTCCGGCACCACAATCTACCCCATCGGTGAGACACGGTGGGTCCAGCAGGGGGTATAAATATACACGAGCATGGGGGATAGATACCAGGATAGAGGGGGCCATGTGCAAAGAATGGAGGATATATATACAAGGATGGGGGAACTATGTACCAGGATGAGGGACATATACTGTATACCAGGATGAGGGGGGCTATGTACCAAGATGTGGGATATATATACCGGAATGGGAGGTCATGTACAAAAGATGAGGTACACCAGGATGGGGTGCTATGTACCAGGATAGGGGATATATATACCAGGATGGGGGCATATATATCAAGATGGGTGGCTATGTACCAGGATGGGGTATATATATACACCAGGATAAGGGGGCCATGTACAAATGATGGGGGACATACAGCTCTGGTAAAATCCAGTGTCTTGCACCCACTGTGAAATGTGGTGGAGGATCGCTGATGATCTGGGGTTGGTTCAGCAAGTCTGGAATTGGGCAGGGTAATCTTTGCAAAGGATGTATTAATCAAGCCGCATACAAGGTTATCCTTGAAAAACACTTGCTTCCTTCAGCTCAGGCAATGTTACGCAACTCTGAGGACTGTTTTTTACAGCAGGACAATGCCTCATGCCACACAGCTAGGTCAATCAATGTATGGATGAAGGAGCACCACATCAAGACCCTGTCATGGCCAGCCCAATCTCTAGACCTGAACCACATTGAAAACCTTTGGAATGTAATCAAGAGGAAGACGGATAGTCACAAGCCATCAAAGAGGAACTGCTTAAATGTTTGTACCAGAAGTGGCATAAGGTCACCCAAAAGTAGTGTGAAAGACTGGTGGAAAGCATGCCAAGACACATGAAGGCAGTGAGTAAAAATCATGGTTATTCCACCAAATATTGATTTCTGAAATCTTCCTGAGTTAAAACATGAGTATCGTTGTTTGTATATGAATAAGAACTTGTTTTCTTTGCATTAAGGTATGAAAGCACAGTTTCTTTTTATTATTTTGACGATTTCTCACTTGCTGCAAATAAATACAACATTTTTAGCTTTGAATTTGGGAGACATGTTGTCAGTAGTTTATAGAATAAAAGAACAATGCACATTTTACTCAAAAATATTAACAGAAAAATCTGAGAAACTTGAATTTTTTCCAGAACTGTATATACTAGGATGGGGGAAGGCTATGTATCGGGATGGGGGACAAATATAGCAGGATGGGGGACATATTAACCAGTATGGGGGATATATATAGCAGGATGGGGGATGTATATATCAGGATGGGGGGGGGGCATATATACCAGGATGGGAAACATATATATACTGATTGTAAGATGGACACTGGCATTATAAGACAGACCCCATTTGACATTAAAAATTATTTTTGTTCTCTTTTCCTTCACCATAGTTGGGGTGCGTCTTATAATCTGGTATGCTTTATGAAGCGAAAAATACAGTAATTGATTTAATGATTTAAAAACTGAGTTTGGAGGAATTGGGGGGCAGCCTGGGACGGCTGAAGCTTGATTACCTGTTAACATGCATATACAATTGGACTCTTGGTAGTAATGTGACGGTTTAACATATGTTTGGAGAATGTGTAAAACATGAGACCCTAAGGGATTGGGGATTAAGGGAGGGGGGGGGTTAAGGGTGGGGTTTACAAAATTGTAATCAATTGTTCATGAAAGACCAATGATTTGTTGTGTTTATTCGAAAATTCAATAAAAATTATTTACTAAAAAAAAAACCTGAAAATTGTGATTGTTTTCTGAATTTTCTCAAAAATTGGGATATTTTCACTAATAAACACAAAACAAATTATCAACCTACCTTACTACTAACATAATTTTCACTGTGTCACAAAACCAGTCTCAGAATCGCTGGGATACGTTGAAACATTCACATGTTTCTACCACATACAGTATAGGGGGACACTGTTCAAATTTAAAAAATTTGGTTTGGTCATTAAGGTCAAAATTGACTCAGTCACTAAGGGGTTAACTTGGCAATGACAACAACCTCTATGGGTGTGTATACAATATCTCTTTTTAATAATCACGCACCAGCCCATGAATTGTCATCAAGGGTCAAAAAGTCAACATTAATTTCTAGAGAAATACTATAAGTAGAACAAACGACTAATGTACAATATCCCCACCCTGAAACACACAAGTACACATGAAGAATACTGCCAAGGAACATAAGTCATGGGAAGGTAATAGATATGCCCTGCCAGCCTGAGGAGAAAAGAAGAAAGATAAAAAAGACAAACACTGTGAAACAAAGGACAAGTCTCACTGCTCAGAACACAATTTCCAGTTTAGAGATTATGTTGTTTTATTAACATTAGCTGCCATATGGCCATCGAAATCATATAATGATACATACATATTATACAACTTGGGGTACAATTGCTGCAGAAGGGAAGTGTTTCTATACTTCTCTCTCTAAATATATACTTAACTGCTGGAATAGAAAAGAGACAAGGCTATGTGCTGAAAACTGTTTTTTTCAAATACCGTGTTTTCCCGAAAGTACATTTTTTTTGGGGCCAAAAGTGGCCCCCTGTCTTACTTTCGGGGGGGTCTTATATTGGCAGCCCCAGCCTACTCACATACACACACACACACACACACACACCGTATATACTCATGTATAAGCCGAGGGTGGGAAATACAGCAGACCGCCACCCCGGTATACAGCCCCCAGCACAGGTATACAGCCCTCAGCAGTGTGGTACACAGCCCAGCAGTGTGGTACACAAGGTATACAGGCCCCAGCAGTGTGGATACAGCCCCAGCAGTGTGGTATACAGCTCAGCAGTGTGGTATACAGCCCAGCAGTGTGGTATACAGCCCAGCAGTGCGGTATACAGCCCAGCAGTGTGGTATACAGCTCAGCAGTGTGGTATACAGCCCAGCAGTGTGGTATACAGCTCAGCAGTGTGGTATACAGCCCAGCAGTGTGGTATACAGGGTATACAGGCCCCAACAGTGTGGATACAGCCCCCCTCCTGCTGGCACACTGCCCCCCCAGCTCTGAGGCCCCCCTGCTGCTGCTTACATCTTACCCTCCAGCGTCTTCTTGCAGCAGCCAGCGCGTCGGTCCTCCGTTCCCGTCTTCAGCTGTTTCCCGGATCATGTGACCCGCCGCAGCGCATGACGTCATCGCTACTGCGACCGGCCAGTCACATGATCCGGGAGACAGCTGAGGACGGGACCGGAGGACCGACGCGCTGGCTGCTGCAAGAAGACGCTGGAGGGTAAGATGTAAGCAGCAGCAGGGGGGGCCTTACATTAGCCCCCCCCGGTTGTAAGGCCTTATATTCGGGGGAGGCCTTACATTAGCAGGCCCCCCCTTTACCCCTAGGCGGCCTTACAATCGGGGGGGGCTTACTTTCGGGAAAACACGGTATGTTGTTTTAGTTCTAATAAAAAAAAATTGTCTCTGTGTTGTGTTTTTTTCTAATGTTTACTAAAAATTCATAGTGGGTGGGTCTAATTTGGCTTTACACCATGAACTTTGGGCTTAGTACCAGCTGAGAATGTAAAGCTGGTATAAACCCCATCATTACCCAGCATTACCATCACTAGGGCCGCTGGAAGAGCTGGGTAAAGAGCCTGGAAATGGCGCTATGATGAATGCGCCATTTTCAGGGGCGGTTTTCAGTGTGGTGGGCCCAGAATGCTTGGGCCTTACCATGCCGAGAATCCCAGCCCCCAGCTGTCTGGTTTTATCTGGATGGCAATCAAAATATGGCGCAAGTCCACACATTTTTTTTTAAATTGTTTATGTAAATAATTAAAAAAATATATTGGGCTTCCCTGTATATTGATTGCCAGCCAAGGTAAAGTCAGGCAGCTGGGGGTGGCAGCCCGTAGCTATCCGCTTTATCTGCACTGAGAATCGAAAATACCATGCAGCGCTACATCATTTTTAAAATTTATTTTTACACTACTATATGTGTGACCGACCCAACTGCCAATCACAGACACTGTGACAGAGTACGAGTGTCTGTGATTGGCTGTTGGAGTAACCTTGAATCTGCCCATATATTCTAGACTCTAGAATGTATGGGCTGCTTTCAGGTTTCTCCAGCAGCCAATCACAGACGCCCACTCTCTGTGACAGCATCTGTGATTGGCTGTTGGGCCCGTCACAGATTGACTGACATCATAGTAATGCAACTCCCCCGCATCTCTGGACCTCCGCCACCCCACCCCCCTGTGGTCCCGTGAAGCCACCGCATGCACCCCGCAACACCCCCCCTCAGTAAGCCATGGAGGGCTATGTGCACAGATGGGGGAATATATGTACCAGGATGGGGGGACATATACACACTGTATGTCCCTTATCCTGGTATATATGTCCACATTCTGTTATGCCTGCGTCCCATTCTGGTATGTACACTGTATGTCTCCCATCCAGGTATATATCAGGATGGGGGACATATATATCAGAAGAGTGCCAGGATGGAGGTATACAGTGTATATGACAGAATGGGGCACAGACATAACAGAATGGGGACAGTCCTCCAGTCTCCTCCTTCTTTATTCCTCTGGCACCAGATTCCCACCCTGCTGTTTGAATAAAGCATAAAGCAGGGCGGGCTCTGCCGCTGATGTCACGCAGTGCCGCTCTGTGCGGCAGCATGATTGACAGAGCAGGAGAAGAGGAGGACAGAACAGGAGGCGGCGGCAGAGACATAGAGGGAGAGGAACAAAGAAGGAGAAGACTGGAGGACTGTGCAAGCGGTGACGACCTGTTATACAGATCCCACGCATTTGACCTCTTATCTGTAATGGTACCTTTACACGCCGCTACCGAGGGTAGCAACAGGTAGGCACCGCACGTGCGCGTTTTCAACGGTTGCTAACGGTACCTGATGCCGCAAATACACGCCGCTACAAGGTGCTCCACAGAAGGTATTTTCGTTTCCCGGAAGTGCCGACGGGTGCCGCAGCTTACCTTCTGTGGAGCACCTTCCCTGATTTACACACCGCTACAACAAGGGAATATGGGCGTACATATTGTGCGCCGTAACTACATAGGCGTGACAGAGTTGTGTATTACGCGACGCTCGTACGGTGATTGGACAATGCAATAGCATCATGATTGGCCAGCCAGCGCCGAGAGGGTGGCTAATACATGACGCTATAGCAAATGTGTAGTGTGACTGGTCAGATCTTTAAATATGCCGCCCTGTGCAGGGACAGCCAATGGGTACACAGTAGCCCCCACCAATGATAGCTGATGGGGCGTGGTATACATGACGCTGTGGCACGCCCCAGGGAACTCAAACACCGTACCTGTGCCCCGATTACACGCCGCTACCATAGGGATTATACCTGCTTGTTTTTCAGCACGGCTGAAAGAAAGGTATCCAAAGAGACAGGAAGGTACAACCTGAATTACACGCCGCCACTTCGCGGTGTTTTGAAGGTAAAAGGTACAATTGTCTCCGACACCTGCCGGTTTCTACCTTTCGGTAGCGGCATGTAAAGGTACAATAAGATTTGTAAAGTGTATTTCTTGGGGTACAGGGGGGCTAGAGATATGGGCGACCCCTTCCCTGAATGCAGCAGACATGCTGCATTCAGTGCAGCTTTTAATTTGCCATGCACCAGGGGATGGTAATAGGTCCTCTTTAACATTCAAAATTATTTTTTACTCTTTTCCTTCACCAATTTTGGGCGTTGGTCTTATAATCAGTTGTGTCTTATAAAGCAAAAAATATGGTAATTATTTTTTTTTTTACCGCCCAATGGTAAAACATTTTGTGAAACATATGTAGTGTCAATATGCTCACTGCACTGCTTAGAGGATTTCATTAAAAGGTGTAGTTTTGTAAAATGGGGTCACTTATAGTGGGGAAAATAAGTATTTGATTCACTCTTGATTTTGCAAATTTCCCACCTACAAAAAATGGAGAGATCTGTACGATTTATTGTAGACACACTTCAACTGTGAGAGACAGAAACCTAAAAATAAATCGAGAAAATCACAGTGCATGATTTTTACATAATAAATTGCATTTTATTGCACGAAAAAAAGCATTTGATCACCTACCAACCAGATTATAGGTGGTCAGTCCACCTATAATCTGCTACTACAAATTGTAACGGTGAAGGCCCTAGTTGCTATTTAATATTCACTTACCAACCAGCAAGAATTATGGCTCTCACAGACCTGTTAGTTTGTCTTTAAGAAGCCAGACTTTAATCCCATAGAAAATCTTTGGATGGAGCTGAAACTCAATGTTGTCCAGTGTAAAGGCCCAGTTACACACACAGATAATTGTGCAGAGATTGCAGATCTGCGAACAATCTCTGCACAATTATCTGTGTGTGTAATTGGTCCTTAAGATCTGAAATCTGATAGATCTGGAGAAGATCTGTATGGAGGAGTGGGCCAAAATCCCTGCTGCAGTGTGTGCAAGCTTGGTCAAGAGGTACAGGAAATGTCTGCCCTAAGTCTATATTCTATTATTATATTGTATCAAATATTTATTTCATGAATAAAATGCTAATTAATTATGTAAAAAACATACAAAGTGATTTTCTGGAATTTTTTAAATTCTGTCTCTGACAGTTAAAGTACTTCTAAAATAAAAATGAAAGATCTCTCCATTCTTTGCAGTTGTTAAAATTAGCAAAATTTGCGGGTGTAACGAATACTTATTTTCCCCACTATAAGTGACACCATTTTACAAACTACACGTTTTAATGTAATCATCTAGCGGTGCAGTGAGCATACTGACACCACATATGTTTCAAAAAATGTTTTGCCATTGGGTGGTAAAGAAAAAATAATTACATTTTGACCACTAAAATGCTGTTCCAGCCACAGAATTTACATTTACACAAGGGAAGTAGGTAATAAAGACCACATTATTGTTAGACAGCTTCTCATAAACATGGCAATAAATGTGACTATACATTACTGCTTGTCCACACAGCGAGACTCGGGAAGGAAGGAGTGCTTTTTGGCCAGGGTCAGACTACTATTTTTAGCGGTTTCACGGACATCCGCTAAAAACTCAACGCTGTCCCTGGTTAACCGATGTTGATCTGGGTAACCACGCACACATCTAGCTGAAACGCTGCTCCACTCCTGGCCTCCAATCACCATTACTTCCATTCCTCCCTACATATCCTCTGGCTCATTCTCCACATTTGACCCAGTCACAGAAGAAGTCTCCAGGCTCCACTCTTCCTCTCATTCTACTACATGCACCACTGACCCCATTCCCTCATACCTACTCCAGTCTCTCTCTCCATTCGTCACTACTCACCAAACCAAAATCTTCGATCTCTCTCTCTCTTCTAGCATCTTCCCCTCCTCCTTCAAACACTCTATTATCACTCCATTATTAAAGAAAACCTCTCTTGACCCATCCTGCACCAAAAACTACAGACCAGTCTCCAATCTCCCTTCATCCCTAAACTGTTGGAGCGCCTTGTCTAATCCTGCCTCACCCCTACCTCTCCACTCCCTCTCTTCTAGATCCATTACAGTCTGGTTTCCGCCCCGTACATGCTACAGAAACTTCTCTCTTTAAGTAACCAAGGACCTTCTGACAGCAAACGTAATCGTGACCACTCTCTGCTTAGCCTCCTTGACCTCTCTGCAACTTTTGACACTGTTGAACACCATCTCCTACTCGCTGTGCTGCACTTCATCGGCATAAAGGACACCACCCTCTCCTGGTTGTCGTCCCGTCTTTCTGACCGCTCCTTCAGTTTATCATTCACTGTCTACACTTCTTCTCCTCTTCCTCTCACTATTGGGGTCCCCCAGGGTTCAGTTCTTGGCCCTTTTCTCTCTCTACACAGTCCCAATTTAACAAACCACTAGCAAATGTGGCTTCCAGTACCATCTTTAAGCTCATAACACACAACTATACACTTCATCCCCTGACTTACCCCCGCTGTACTACAGAACACCAGTGACTGTTTCTCTGCAGTTTCCAATATAATGTTCGCTCTCTATCTAAAACTCAACCTTTCCAAAACTGAGCTTCTTCTGCTCCTGCCATCCACTAACCTCCCTAAATCTGACATCTCCCTCTCAGTGTGCGGCACCACACAATGCCTAGGTAGCGGGCTCACTGTCTGGGTGTTATGTTTGACACTGATCTTTCCTTCACCTCCTTTATACTGTACAATCCCTCGCCTGCTCTTGCTGCTTGCACCTGAAGACCATTTTTATTCGCCCCTTTCTCATGATGGAAACAACAAAAACCCTCATCGTGGTTCTACTCTTCATCATGGCGTATCTACTCCTGCCTTGATTATTGTAATTCTCTATTAATTGACCTCCCCCTCACTAGACTTTTCCCTCTCCAGTTCATCCTTAAGGCAGCGGCCAAGGTCATCTATATGGCTAATCATTACTCAGACACTTCTGCTCTATGCCAGTCATTGCACTGGCTGCCCATAAATTATAGGATCCAATTAAAATTGCTTGCTCTCACCCACAAAGCTCTTCACAATGCAGCACCTCCCTACCACTCTACCCTCATCTCTACCACCCTACCCATTCTCTTCACTCTGGAAGAGACTTTAGACTCACGCACTAATCCGAACCTCCTATTTCTGACTCCAAGACTTCTTTCAAGCTGCACTAATTCTCTAGAATTCTCTAGCCCAAGAACTTAGGACTATTCACAATTTACATAGCTGTAGGCGCTCCCTAACACATCTTTTCAGGTCCAGTTATCATATTTGCTAATCGAAATCTTTATATAGTACCTATTCACTATTTCTCTTAACATAACTCTCTGTCAAACTCCACCAGACCTAAAAGCATTACACAGATTATCGGGTGACCACTCATGCAGCTTTTATCTATCCCCCATTTCCTCAAGATGACTGGATCATCATTGTAAATAAGCACCTGTACTTTGTGTCACCCCATCCTGTAAGAGTGTAAGCTCTTATGAGCAAGGTCGTCAATAATTTTTATGTAATTATTGTATTTTTTTTAGCTGTCACTTATGACTGTGTGTATATGAACCTCTGAATTGTAAAGCACTGAGGAATATATCAGCGCTATAAAAATAAAGATTATTTTAAAAAATATATAAAGTATTATATATATATATATATAACCGTGGGCCTCCTCAGACTGAAAATACTAGCCCCTAGCCATGTGCTTTATCATGGCTGGGAATAAAAATTAAGGGTAAACCCACACCATTTAAATAAATTATTTAAATAATTAAAAAAAAAGTGTGGGGTCCCCCTGTATTTTATTACCCAGCCAAAATAAAGCACATAGTGGGGTGCTGCAGGCTGCAGTCGTTTGTTTTATCTGCACTGTGTATGAAAATACTGGGGACTCCAGGGCTTTTTTAAAATAATTTATTTTTACACTGTACTTCAGGGATCGACAAAGCTAGCGTGGGGGCAACCAATTGCAGACGCTGGCGCAGATGGTGAGGGTGCAGTCTCATTGTAACTAATCACAGACACTGTCACAGAAGGTGGGCGGGGGGAGAAGTAAATATTCATGAGGATTAATGAGTGGTTGTAGAAGTAGTATGACAGGTTCTCGGTAAGTATGATTTAACTTCTTTAATCCCCATTTTGGTTCCATTCACAGCCCCCTAGCTCTTACTATCACCACTTTATAGCACTAAAGCTCGGGTCCTCATAGATATATATGGGGCTTGGGTTTCGAACTCCAGTTCATGTCAAGTCCAGTTCTGAACCAGACTCTTCAAGTCCATCCGTATCTGGCGAACCGGAACATCTGCGGGTTCGCCCATCTCTACTCCCACGCTCTAGTTTGATTTATGCATGATGCAGCCCATCAACACTTTATGCTATATCTACAAACACTGCAACATGTTCAGCATGAAGTTCATGCATGTAGTGCCCTTTTTTAAAAACCAGGAGGGCGGGGCATGCTTTTCCACCTAAAACCTATTGAAATTACATTTTTCTGACCATAACCAACACTTCTCTAGTGTGTAGATTTCTGAAAGAAATCTTGCACAAGAAAATTAAGACAACTAGAATGTTTTGAGTATTGTCCCTCAAAACAATTCCAAGTTGCAGTTCTTGGGAAGTCAGTGCAATTTGTTTATTGATGCACAGCAACAACTCTGCAATGTGTCTTCTCTCCCCCAGGCTTTTAAATTGTAAAATTGCTTGGCTGTGCTTTGCCTTAGGGTGCGTGCACACGGTCCAGAGGAGCTGCGTGTTGGACGCATCTCCTCCGGACCTGAGGGAAGCCGCGGGTGGCCGCAGGGAGACCGCAGCCACCCTGTACTCACCATGTGCGGCGGGTGCAGGGCGGCTTCTCCCTGCAGTCACCTAATGGCAGCCGCTTCCGACTCCGCAGCATGAAATAAACATGCTGCGGAGGAGCGGACTGCCGGCAACCCGCACCACAGCTCCAAAGACGCTGCGGGCGGCTTACGCATAGTGAGGATGGACTCATCATACTGTACTACGCAGAGTTTTGGACGCAGCGGCAAGACGCTGCGTACAAAACGCTGTGTATACTCATCGTGAGGATGCACCCTTACATGAGTGAAAAGAGTGAAGGTGAGGTGTGGAATGAATGATGTGGATCAGTGGCGTAACTAGCCCGCCACGGGCCCCAGTGCAAGATGGGCCCCCCCATGTGAGGACCGGGGGGGGGGGGGTTGTGCTGTCAGAATTTTGTGAGCCTCCATTCCCCCCACATAAGAACCGGGGGGGGTGCTGTCGGTATTCTGTGAGCCTCCCTGCCCCTCACGTAAGAACCGGGGGGGGGGGGGAAGTTGCTGTCAGTATTTTGTGAGCCTCCAATTCCCCCTCACATAAGAACCGGGGGGGCTGGGGGGGGTAGGGGGCTGGTGGTGCTTCCAGTATTCTGTGAGCCTCCCTGCCCCTCACATAAGAACCGGGGGGGTGTTGTCAGTATTTTGTGAGCCTCCATTCCAGCCTCCCTGCCCCTCACATAAGAACCGATGGGGGTGGGTGCTGTCAGTATTTTGTGAGCCTCCATTCCAGCCTCCCTGCCCCTCACATAAGAATCGGGGGGGGAGGGGGGGGGGTGCTGTCACAGATTTCTCAGCCTCACACATACACTCAGCACTGCCGCCGTGCGCATCCACAGTCTCGCGGTCCGCAGTGAGGAGGAGAGGAGGGGCAGGCAGAGCTGCAGGAAGTGAGGTCTTTCTCACTTCCCGTCCTTCCTCCTCTCCGGCCGGCGCTATCGCGGTCGCGGCGGCCGGCTGTCAGCACGGGACACGGGGCCCCCCCAGGGGGGTGCGGGACACTGATGTGGATGAGATCATGTCAGTTGAGCAGGATGCGGAGCAAGTGTAGGAAACACATAACTGCCACCGAGTGGTGGATACAAATGTAGCTCCCAATTACAAAATCCTCACAACCTGTCTGAGTTGCGGAAGTGAATCACAGCTATGAAAACATTTATTGTAAGAGCTTTGGAAATCATGACCTGGCCATTAATGATTCTCCAGGTACCGTATCTATTCTGTAGTGCATTTTGAAGTTGAAAGATAAGTACAGAGAGCTGACTACAGTCTTCTGCACGTAGAAACAGAGATTTGGCACCCCATTCTGCCAAAATTATTGTCAGCTTTGTATTTTCCAGTGAAGTTGAGGAGAACTTGAAAAGTCAGCAGAATTCACAATCTGGTAGGCAGTGACTGCACCAACAGCAACTTGACAAGATGTGGGTTTAGTTAACAAAATAGAAGATGACGGTGAGCATATGATTTTGTCCTGAGAAAAGAGAGAGATCTCTTTGAAACACGTAAACTAACAAAATCATCTTATAGCTAAATTATGAGATTAATTTCTTCATGGCAGCACGATACTCATTCATTTTCTTTACCGCCTGAACCAACAGTCTGTGTGACATTATCTGCTCCAGAACTGATCAATGAGTCTGATCAGAGCGTGATTAGCATAACTGATCCAATTTTCTCGGATGAGAAAACATGCGGTCTTCTGACCCTAGCCTAATGCGGGAAGCTGCTAGATCAGGGGTGGGGAACTTCAGGCCCCAGGGCAGCATGTGGCCCTCGATTATGATTTCTGCAGCCTTCGGGCAGATTCCTGGGGACCATAGTACTTGGGCTGACAGACACGTTTTGCTGACTGCCTGCCTTTTAAATCCAGTTCCCCAGTTATCTCTATGCCCCAGTCTAAGCCTCCCCAGTTATGTATATGCCCCAACCTCTCCCATGATGTCTATAGCCTTAGCAAACCTGGAAAAACAGTTGTAAAGCAAGATGATCAATATCACCTAACATTAGTTGAGGCAAAGAGAAGCAGCCCCTGCCACGACAGTAGGGGTGAGTTGATAGTTTAACCAAATGTAGCAGGTTAATTTTTACATTAAGTTGTTAATTTTGTGCGGCCCCCGAAGGATGTTAGAAATTTCCAAAAGGCCCCCGGCAGGAAAAAGGTTCCCCACCCATGTGCTAGATATAGGTAGTTCTGCCTTTGGTTTTCTGCTGCTTCTAAAATTTTATTTTGTCTATAGGTTTCTTCTTCTGACTCTGACCCATATACTGAGTATACTTCTGTCTTCTGATTTTGTACCTTGTCTGTGCTCCTTGTTTTTTGTTTAGACCTCAACCGTTTACTGATTATTGGCTGTTCTTCTGTCTGCCATCTAGGTTCTGACCGGTAACCTGACTGCTCTTTCTAGCTTGCATCACAGACCAGCAGATAAAACCCAGTGGCTCAGATGTATGATCAGAGAGCTAAAGGGCGAAGACCAAGGCAACTCATGGGGTATGGTAATTGGAGTGGCTAGGTCTAAGTATGTTCATGGCAGCAATTTTTAGAGGCAATCACTGACAAAGGCCCATTACAGAAACTTACTAATATCATCCCATCTGAAATGTACCTCAATTGTCTGGGTTTCTAATATGGTGGCCTATTCTTAGGATACACCTGGCCTTCACCCTGATTAGATGTTATTAGCTCCACTGCTGAGAACTGCACATGCTTAGCAACTTATGCCACCTACATCGGCAGAGCCCCTAAGCCCTGTGATTGGTGGCAGCGGTTAAGAGCACTCTTGGCTTCAATGCTACAGTTGACTAACAAATACCAGGACAGTGGTACAGAGCATAGGCTGACCTGGGAAGGGTGAGTCATATTTTGTAATTGACTTCTGAAACCCCATGATAACATTTTGAAAAGACTTTTAAATGGAGTACAATTATATTTTAATCAACATTTATGAAATGTAACCAAATACAGTATACTGGACATGCCTTTAACAATTGTAATTTCCATTTAATCTGGAAATACTGCATAACTTGACATTCCTCACAACTTTCTAGAATAATATAGTAACGCTTTCATTTGGCTAATAAAAAGAAATTGGAATGTACAGTAGCTTTTGGGATGTCAGCCAAAATCTAGACATTCAAAGATTTAAAATGAGCTGGGCCTCAATTCATCCCTAATCCTGGCCCAGTTTTCCCAAACCATTACAAAAGAGGCTTAGCAAAGCAAAATCTCAGCTGAAGCATGCATCCAAATAGCCTGGTGTACAGTGTTCAGGGGAAGCTATCACACTTTATATTTATGTGCAAGTGTGTAGAAAGTTTGATGCTATACTAAAAAAGTACCCGTCAAAGCTGCTACTGAGTTATACATCATGCAGACCAGAGGGAGGAAGAGGATGATATGCAGATCCTCTCATTGAATACCTGTGTCATGCTCTGCCCCCTCAGACCCTACAGTGGGCATAACACAATTTTCTGCATTAAAGGGGTATTTCTATCTGAGACAGTTAAGGTATATCCCCCGGAAACGTCATAAATGTTGAAGAGGTGAATGCTCCAACCTTTATAGATAATATGAATTTACGGTAGTTCTCCTGATCACCTGTTCAGCACTCCATACATGATGGAAAGTAGTTATGTATGTATGTGGTTGTTTCCATCATCTATGGCACCTACAATGGATAGAACCTAGAGATAATCAATTCAATTTGTGCTGTCCAGGCGTGTTATCTGATCCTGATTACAGTTGTGCATATGGGACAGCTGTAAACCTACCAAGACATCCGGCCACATAAACACACATATACCAAGCAAGGAGAGCACTAATTAGAGAAGCAGCCCAGAGGGCCATAGTCACTTTGGAGGAGCTGCAGAGACCCACAACTCAGGTAGAAGAATCTGTCCACAGGATAGATTTTAGGCTGAGGTCAGATGGCCGACGATTGCATTGTAATGCACGGAGTGGCCATAGGCTCCACTCATCCGACAATGAAAGCTGCACAGTAATTCAGGGAGCTGTCATACTCTAGTCAGGGAAGCCGCCGGCAACTCTGTGCATTACAATGCAAGCGTTATCCGTGTTATACAGTCATCTGCCCCTGGCCTTAATCATATATTCCAGAAATCTGGTCTTTATTGAGGGGCAGCAAGAAGAAAGGCATTTTTTAAAGTAAGCAAAGGAAGTCCTGTTGGCAATTTGTAAAAAGCCATGCAGGGGAAACAGCTTGCGTGTGGAAGAAGGTGACCTACCAAGTATTTACTCAGTGCAAATGCAATTTTACAGATTTATATTTTTAAAATATTTAGAAAACCATATATCATTTCCTTTATACTTCATACATCACATTCTTAATTATCAGACTTCTTATATCACTTAAAATGCCAATAAAATGCATTCACATTTGTGGGTGTAAGGCTACTTTCACATAACGATTTGAAGAGAGCCGATGCTGTCCGATATAAATCGGACAGCATCGGCTCCCTTCTGATGCCTGGAATTGGGTGCCAAATAGGCACCCGATTCCGGCATAAAATCGCTCCCTGCGGGGTGAAAAAAAAAAATGTTATTCTCACCTCTCCACGAGCCCCCGCCGTCTTCCGCCATCTTCCTGTTCAGGACCTGCGGTGATGTCACAGTCACGTGACCGCGGGTTCACCATGGTAACGCGCGGTCACATGACTGTGACATCACCGCAGGTCCTATAAGGCAGAGGAAGCCCTCTGCTGACACCGGCAGCCTGCGGGAGCCACCGAGAGCCTCCAAGAAGATGGCGGAAGACGGCGGGGGCTCGTGGAGAGGTGAGAATAACATTTTGTTTTGTTTTTTAACCCTTGTGCTCCCAGTTAGGAGCAGTTTTACTGTACTGAGCATGCTCAGTACAGTAAAACGGGGTCCGAGGAGACATCAGATGTTTCCTCGGACCCTTCTCCATAGGGCCCCATGTTATAGGGATCGGACCTAATCGGATGTGCACTAAATGCCATCCGATTTGGTCCGATCCGATTCTGTCAGATTTTATTTTCGGTGCAAAAATCGGAGCAGTCTCTGATTTTTACACCGATAATAAAATCGGACAGAATCGGATCGGACCAAATCGGATGGCATTTAGTGCACATCCGATTCGGTCCGATGCCCATAGGGCTGCATGGAGGCCAAATTCGGATCCGATGCTGTCCGATTTTGATCGGACAGCATCGGAAATGCAAAATCCGTGATGTGAAAGCAGCCTAAGATGAAAATATGTGGAAAAGTTCACAGGGTGTGAATACTATTTCATGGCACTGTGTTAGGTAATACGCCAAGACCAAAGACTGTGTTTGGAGAATGAGGACAATTTGTACCATTTTTATTTCTTATTTTGCAACATAACAAGACCTAATGGAAATGTCACATGGAGACCTGGATGTAATAACACACAGGTATGTAGTCATGCTAGCCTAATCCTCAGAGGCGAAGTATATTGACATTGCTTTACCTTATTCCCTTGGTGACAAGACTGAACACTGTGTGCCGTAATACAAGCTAACCATCTTATGATACAGCACGTCTGCAATATTCCATAATATCCCTAGATAAAACATGTAGAAAGTGGAAAAGGAGGGAACTGCACAGTGATATAGATTGTACATGTCATTGCCAAAATGCTGATCTGGTTGATAAAAATGAGGAAGAATATCAAATTTATTTCAATCGCTCACTTATCGATTCATTCTGTCCAGATTAGCGGAGGTCCCCCCACTGATGTGAGCCCATACAATTATATTCTGTGGACCTGTTACAATATATCATACCTGCAGTCCAGGGTTTGCCCTAATTTACTGCCCAAAGACAGTAGATATTAACAGGTTTAAAATATAAAATTCAAAAGGAGACAAATTATAGTTTTTTTTATTTCAATATGGATTATTAATTGGCACGTTCACCCGACAAAAAACACATTATAGTGATCATGGCCATTTTTCATTACTATAAAAAACTCCATAAATATACATAGCTAGGGATGAGCAAGTAGAATCGTTACTATTCGGTACTCGCCGAACAGTAACGATATTCGGGCTACTCACTACTCCCCAAGTTTCTTGTGATTGCTCAGGAGTAGCAAGTAGTCCTTTAACTTTCGCAGTGTATCTATATATACACTGCGAAAGTACACTAAAAGTGAATAAAAGTTGTTAAAAAATAAAAAAATATCATACTCACCTCTCCGATGTCTGCATCGGGACCAGCAAAGAAGACATCCGATCAACGACAAGGACCTGTGAGTCTGACAGCCAATCAGATGGCTGGTAGTGATCTGGCCAATCAGATGGCCAGACATCACAAACCATGTGATCGCTACCAGACACCTGATTGGCCAGATTGCCAGGTCACTGATGCACGTTCATGACCTGGCAATCTGGCCAGTCAGGTGGCTGGTAGCGATCACATGGTTTGTGACGTCTGGCCATCTGATTGGCCAGATTGCTACCAGTCATCTGATTGGCTGTCAGACTCACAGGTCCTTCGCGTTGATCGGATGTGTTCTTTGCCGATCCCGGCGCAGCCGCGATGCATGCTGACCAGCGGGAGACTAAGGACCAAAAATGGTCCTGAACGATTTGTAGCATCAACGACCTCACAGCAGGGGCCAGGTTGCTGATGCGTGTCACACACTGCAACATCGCTGGAGAGGTCGCTATTATGTCACAAAACCTGTGAAGTTTCAGTGATATCGCTAGCGATGTTACAGTGTGTGAAGTACCCTCTAGGCTACTATGACAATTTGTCTTTGGATTTCTTGTAACTTACCTGTCACGCTACCCCAGGAGTCCACGATGCATCCATATTGTGCTGCAAGATAGCAACTAAACATAGCTATCTTTGGCCATGAGACATAGTCGCCATGCAGTCCCAGGAGTTCTCCAAGAATGTAATAAGATTGCCCCATTATGTAATTCAAACAGCAGTCTGCTCCTAGTCAGTGTCCAGAAGGGCTACAATCGGAAGAAACACAGCTCCTGAGACCTGTGTCTCAACTAATAGAAGACATATACAGATATTAACCCCATATCTGCAGATTAATAGCTTCTTTTCACATGCCAAGTTCCCTTTAGTGTTGGACTTGACAGAAAAGTGTCCAATCACCTCTAATGGGAACCATAAAGCAATTAAAAAGATAGCATGGTCTAATAAATATAATTTTCCTCTACATCATGTGGACACTACATGGGCATCACTTATCTGGGAAAAAGATGGCACTAGGATGAACTAATGAGGAGAAGGCAAGCAGTTTGATGCTCTTGGTAAAGTCTTGCTGGGAAACCTTAGGTTCTGGCATTCATATGGGTGTTACTTTGATACGCACCATCCACCTAAACATTTTCTGCAGTAAAGTACATTTCTTCATGACAACGGTATTAAATAACTAAGTGTAGAGTCCTTCCTAGGAAGTACAATGCGCTGTGCTATGCTGAAAATATTGTTAATTTGTTCAGTGATGATTTGATGAACATGACAAAGGGGTTCACGGTGTTGACTTGGCCTCCTGGTCTTCAATCGAGCATCTGTGGGATGTGCTAGAAAGTTAAAATAATCTAAGGAGACCCAATACTGTCTTGGTGTCAAATACTGTAGGTTATCTTCAGAGGTTTTGGAGAGTCTATGCCTTAACAGGTTTAGAGCTTTTTTGGTGGCACAAGGAGAACTACAGAATATGACACAGGTGTTATTTCTATTAAGATTGATTACTTTATATCTTTTATGAAATAATATACAGATTATTGTTCTAGGTCTGGGTGCATCTATAGGAATCCTGAAAAGAAAATATTGGTGGTTGAGGAATCACCTGGTGTTTCTGACAACTAAACTCTCGTAAGTTACAAAAAATACACCTTCCGGTAAACTGAACTTGACACTGCCAGAAAATGTATTGTAAATGTTAGAATACATTACCTGACATGGTATAAACCTGTTTGGTTCAGCCGAGGCGAAGTGACGATAGACTGAAGCCAACTCAGCTGCTGGGTCTAAAGTCTGTGGGATTTGATCTCCAGATCCTGTGAAGCAGAATGGAATGTCTGATTGTATTGTTTTCCTTGTCATACTGGAGGCTAGAACAGGAAACAAACATCCAGCAGCAAAAAACGGTAGTCTTCATTGCTCATGGCTATGGGGTTCTTAGAAGGGTTGTATGGCTTTGCGTAAAGAGAGCTCATTAAAGACACATATGATATATGTAGTGCACAAATGGAAAATATATTTTCTACTCCAGTTAAGAGATGAAATCTGAGAATAAAGGGTGGCATCACACACGGTGGGCATATTTATCAAAAGTGTATTTGCTGCTATTTTGACGCGTATTTTCCACGCAGTTGTCACAAAAATGAAAGGATGTCCTAGTACCAGCAAAGTGAATGCAATTCCCGAAGTCTCATGCACACCTTGCTTTTTTTTTACCTTGCAGATTTAAAGCACTTTCAAATCGTCAGCACTTCAATTCTTTCAACATATTTGTAGCATTTTTCACCTATTTTAATTACAGGGCGAAAAAAATGTATTTATGCTGCATTTTTCAACACACTTCATATTTACATTAAAAATATCTAAATACTTAACGTAGGCATATACCTTACTTATTAGACAGGACACAAAAAAATCAACAAATTTATCTCAGTGGTTCATGCTGTTTAATAAATCTGTCTAATTTTAAGGGAACCTGTCAGCTTGTTTTTGCCCCCTAACCTATCACTACCTGTCCCTACACCTTGCTAGTACATCCCTAACCATCCATGTCTGAGCTAAAACTGTCCTATAATGGTTATGAAAAGACTTTGTGACTTACATTTCCATATGCTAATTACCGTCGTCCTCTTGACTACTGTATGTAGTCATACTGGGCAGTCTCCAGGGCTCCATCTTCCCCGTCACTGCTGGTATCCTGCCCCGGTGGGCATTCTCTAGGGTTGCATTCTCCCCTCTCACTGGTGGTATCATGCCCCAGTGGACATGATCATTCATTCAACAGCGCACTCCTGAATTCAAATTCATGGCTCCTCCTTCAGGGTATGATGCACAGGCCGAGCATCATTTCCAGTCCGGTGTATTGTGGGAGATTATTGGGTGTACGGGCCAGCTTCGGAACGCGCACTCTGCATGCTCCGGCGCTGGCTTGTACAGCCAATGCACCCCCACTGTGCAGGATCGGAAATGACGTGCGGCCGGCACATCATACCCAGAAGGAGGAGCCATGAATTTGAAATCAGAAGCCAGCTCCTGAATGAATGATCAAGCCCACCAGTGTATGATGCCAGCAGTGATGGGGGAGAATGGGACACTGGAGAACGCTCACCGGGAAGTGATACCAGGATCAAGAGGGTAGATGCAGCCCTGGAGACCACCCAGTGTGACTACATACAGTAGTCAAGAGGAGTAATTAACATACGGAAATGTAAGTCACAAAGTCTTTTTTTCATAACCATTATAGTTCAGTTTTAGCTCTGACAGGGCTGGTTATGGATGTACTAGGAAAGTGTAAGGACAGGTAGTGATAAGTTAGGGGGCAAAACAAGCTGACAGGTTCCCTTTAAGTCAGTCTAGTCAAGTTTATACCACAGCACTTGGCTTCCTTTGTGGCAGAATTGTGAGCCACAATTATTTTGGGGCATTTTTTGGCACACTATGACTCACGTTAAGCTATGCCTCTAGTCAGTAAGGTCATACCTCCTAGAGAAGTAGGAAGACATAAATAGAACATAAAACGCATCATAAATATTGTGCAAGTCAAGACAGTTTTTATCACATTTTTAGGTAAAACACTGCATTTTGTGCCACATTTTTCCAGATGCTGTACATTCTAAAAAAAAAGTTTCCATGAGTTTTCCAACAGGTCTTCAAACAAAAATTAACAAAATGCTACCAAAACACATAAAATTCATGATTTTTTTTATAATCTCTCAAAAATGAAGAAGGTCTAAGAGTTACTTATTTACATATCATGAATTAATACAGATAAACCATGAGCAGGGTAATTTCATAAAAGTTTATTTGTATATTGTGGCCAGGGGCATAGCTACAATAGGTGTTGAGGTTGCAATCGCAACCAGAAGTCTCTTTGGCCTACATGAAAAAATTTATGCTATTAAAGACTTGCAACAAGTGGGGGTCCCGGTCTGAGCTTTTGGATTGAAGCCCATAAACTTGAAGTTACGCCACTCGTTGTGGCTATGGATCATCTGTATGATTGTATGTAAACATTTACAAGTCACAACTAAGGCCAACAAAGCCAAAAATCACCTTCCAAAAATGTTATTAATGAGAATGTGGGCAATAGGACGCCACTATATTGCTCACATGAATTTGCCATGACATTTATCTCAGTGCTCTTTTGTTTTCTTTATTCAAATATTCTTCATATATCCAAGTCTATTGCTAACTTTTTATATTAAAGTCGATAAGAGTCGATGTGCATATGCTTTATAGTCTCACTGAAGGTAATGAGAAAACTTAAAAGGTTTAGATATCCTATAAAAAATAAGAAAAAGCATAACACTCTCAGGAGCTTTGCTGGCCTTTATTTAAGGTCTTATTCACATGTCTTCGTGGCACGTACGTATTGTATCAGTTTTTTTTTTTACTATTATAGCACATATTCATTAGAATCAATGGCATTATTCACATATCTGTATTTTTACGTTGTTCCCGGAAGCATGTATGACAAAGGTCAACTCTTTGGGTATGTTAAAAAACACATAAAGTACACAAATGGCATCCATGTCCCATCCATTGCTGTCTGCACTGAATACTACAAAGGATATAGACACTTATTTATGGATTAATCTGTGAAAAACACTGATGACACACTGATCAAAAATACTGATACACCGATACCTTTATTTCACCTATGTGTTTAAATACAAATGTGTACACTCTCTCTAGAGTCTACCAGTTAATTAATGCACCCTTGGAAAGCACTAAACTTAAATCTCAAACACAGTGGGAGGAAGACCTCCTTCTCCAGCTCTCAGAGAGTCAATGGAAAAAGATATGTTCGTTGACGCATCGATCCTCAATCTCCTCGCGCGTACAGGAAGCAAGTTTCAAGTTAGGGCCCTGTCTCACACAACAAGATCGCTAACGAGATCGTTGTACCGTCACAGATTTCGTGACGCAACAGCGATCCAGCTAACGATGTCGTTCTGTGTGACACGCACCAACGATCTGGCCCCTGCTGTGAGATCGTTGATCGTTACACACTGATCTGGGTCATTCCTGCGTCGTTGGTCTCCCGCTGGGAGCGCTACATCGTTGTGTCTGACAGAGATAATGAGCAACGATCTCAATGCAACGCTATGGAGAGAAAATTCACAATGACCTCGGTATACTCTGGATCGTTGCTAAAGTTGTTTTTCACATCGCTGGTAAGATGCCTGTTTGACATCTTATCAGCGATGTGAAAACGACGCACCAGCGATCCCTACACATCGTTATCGGTATCGCTGATGCGTCGTTATGTGAGACTGGGCCTTTACTCTCTAGATGGTATAGGGTCCCAACCAGACTACACACTATCTTCGCAGAGGTGAGCCCCTTATGCTGGAGATGCGGTGAAGAAGAGGGTAGCCTGATACATACCTTCTGGTCATGCAGACATCTTGCCCCATTCTGGGAGAATGTACAAAATGTAATCCATAAAGTTACTGATTTAACCACTAATAGAGCCGGCCCTCATCCTTCTACACCACAGTGACATCCCAATGAAAAGATACAAGAAATCACTGCTACATCACTTGATTACAACAGCCAGAGCCTGTTTCCTCATCCTGTGTAAAAAAAAATACCCCTCCCACAATGGCTATGTGGTTCACCAGAATAAACGAGGACCTCACTGCCATCATCCACAATTCCCAAGACCAGTTCATTAGAACCTGGTATTACTGGTCACAATGTAAAGGATCGGACGAATACGCCTCACTGTTGGAAGCAGGTTGAGTGACACTGCGACCTCTCCTAGATAGTTGTTCCCCCCCTTCCCCCTCTCTGTTTTCCACATTGATCCACCCTGACCTCTACCCCCTCCACCCCTGTCTTTAACTTTCTTATCTCTTTTCACCCTGCCACTCATGCCCCATTTTGTCTTTTTGAGTTTTTAATTCTTACTTTAGTCTTAGCTCCCCTTCCTACCACTATGCCAAACTGGTGAAGATAGATTACGTACATGAAGCCATACGATGCCTCCTAAGTACCGGTTGGCATTAACTCCACCGGCACTGCTACAGTCCGGAATTCATACTCTCCTGTCCCGCCCCAGTTGCCGATACATAACACTACGCATGCCTTAACGCGTCATTTGTAATTCTTGAATCTTCTGTACACCACCATGTTCACTGAAATGTTTTTTTTTCTTTGTTTAGATATTGACCTCAATAAACTTAAATTTCTAAAAAATACAGACGTGTGAATGAGGCATGAGTGATTGATGAAAGTCTCAACGCATGGAACTGGCTTGTCTGGCTATACTAGATTTTTAGAAAGTTGTGTCTGTTTTGTTTTTAGAGTGATCCCAGAGATCAAGATTTATATTTATAATAATTAGTCTAACCTTTTTACCCAACATTTAAAAGGTTTTTTACCTAACACAAAAATACTGCCATGCAACATAACTGATAAATCTGCCCAACAGTGCCTCAATATGATGATCCTGCTACATCTCTCAAAGTAACTGCATTGTTAAAATCCAGGTTTTGTATCTTTCTTATTCAAAGGTAAATGACCTGCTAACAGGACAGAGGAAACATTATGACACAGAGGCAACAAGATCCACACCCATTATGTAATTAAGCACAACCAAGTGTAATATGGCCTAAACACATGCATGCTATAAATCTGTAACCTGCTCTTACCAATCCTTTATTGAATCAAGGGAGGGGAATAAAAGGAATTGAGAGTGAGGCATAATATTATGCAACTTGACAGTTTATGTTACTGAATGAATTAAAGCTTTCCCAAGTACTTGAGTGGGGTCGTGCCACGCAATATAATTTATTTTTGTTTGGGACCACTCAGTCACTAGAATATAAGTGCCATAAGCCATTCCATATCGTCTCTGCACAGCACCTCTCATTAGGGCTCCTTCTCATACTTTTTTACAGTGTTTCTGATTATCAGTATAAAACATCATAAATTCAGCATGCTTTCCATGAGTTTTTAGTGGTATTACATTTGTCATGTGCATTTTTTTCTGGTGTCTTTCAACCCTTACAGAAATAAAAAATGCCACCCCAAATGCAGGTTGCATTTTGCAAAACAAAGCCAATGAGCCAAAAACTGTCACCAAAATGCATCGATGCAAATAGAGCGTGAAAACTTGAGATCGCGTTGTAGGACACAGTTTGCATTGTGAGTACTATAAATATTTGACCCTACATAAACACTAACCAGATCAATAAGTATATATCTAGTTAGAAAAAGCACTAAAAAGCAGATAAAAATGTTTTATTAAATTTATTCGTATATAAAAATAAAATAATTTTAAAATGAAAAATGCCAAACAAAAAGAGGAAAATAAGTCCACATCGCCTTGAGAGAAATAAGCTTGACTTGCTTTCTCAATTTTCCTAAGCTCCTCCAATCGATACAAAGGTATTGTTTGAGGTGGATGGGGAACACCTTCACATGGCTTGGTAGAAGCACAATCTTTATGTGAACATTCTACCAAAGAGTCTGTTATTCAGGCTTACTGATAGAGGTTCCCTCGTCCTTCTTTAGGAATCTTGCTTCGATTCAAACCAAGATCATTTGATCTGGAAAAGCAAAAATACCATGTACCATTCCAAGCTGTCTGGGGCTACTGCCCTACCTGATTTTACATTGTATTATAAAGCCTCACACTTCATCTAGAGTGCTAGACTGGTGCAGGAATCGTAGAGGGAAGGCCTGGGTATGGGATTGAGCAGGACTTTGCCAATGTTCCCGCCTGCTGTCCCGTGGTTAAAATCTCATTCGATGAAAATGTAGTGACCCAGTCCAGATTATGTCTGTCCCTTTAAGTACCCCTGGAATGTGAACCCTTTACACTACAGCTCACTCCTTAGCCACCTGTTTACCATTATTAGTGAGTGTCAGATATGTACTTTCATTTAAATCCAGGTATTTCTCATTTGTTGTGTTGCAGCACCATCTGCTGGTAAAGTGTATGATTTGCATTGTACAGATTTGACATGTAAATTGAGCATTTAAAGGGAACCAACCACCTCGGATGACCCTCATACACTGTTAATATGTGCCCCTGCAGCCTAGTAAACCATTTGCAGCACTGCTTTTGTGTGAAAAGTGGCTGCAGTAGAAGTGAGATAATGATTTTATACACTTACATGCCTGTGTACTTTTGGGCGTCTCCCTGTGTGTGCTGGGACTTGTGGGCTGTGCTCATCATGTCTGCTCTCCCCCTCCCTTATGCACGCCCCCTCTCAGCCTGCTATACTGTGTGAGGCTGATTGCGTCATAAAGGGGCGGGGCTACCGGGATGCCGCGATTTAGCCCCGCCCCTTTATGACGCAATCAGCCTCACATCACTATAGCAGGCTGAGAGGGGGCGTGCATAAGGGAGGGGGAGAGCAGACATGATGAGCACAGCCCACAAGTGCCAGCACACACAGGGAGACTCCCTCAAGTACGCAGGCATGTAAGTTTATAAAATCATTATCTCACTTCTACTGCAGCCACTTTTCACACAAAAGCAGTGCTGCAAATGGTTTACTAGGCTGCAGGGGCACATATTAACAGTGTATGAGGGTCATCCGAGGTGGTTGGTTCCCTTTAATAGGAGGAGTTACTCCAGACTTCTCTACACAAGAGAAGAGCTGGGAAATTCCTCGGTTTGGTACAGGGTGTGACCCAGATCAGACCTCATGAGAGGGGTCTCCTCACCACTTCCAGGATCCAAGCCTGGAAGTTCATTCTTCATTTCACCACAAGTCTTACAGCCAGGCCTAAAGCCTTGGACCTTTCTCTGACTTCTACAGTCAAGATGGCTAAAGACTTTTAACTCTGGATCTTCACTGTGCAGATTAACCTGTGTTTCTCCAGTAGTAGGTCATACTGAAGGTACAGTAGAACCTATTGCCCGCGTGTTGAGATATTCGAGGGTCTCCCTCCTCACCGCATCTGTCTGTTATTTGCTTCATATATTTTTACATGGGTCATGACCAGATGTGAAAGTAATACAGAATTCCAGACCTGTAAAATACTCTTGCTATATATCTACAATACAAAATACTTTGAACTTTCCTATAACTATCTACAATTACTACTTCTAAATAATACGGGTTCTTAAAGCTCCAGTACCTCAATTCCGTGTCAGAATCTAACTTTGAACTGTACCTGCCGTGGACTACCCACGTGAAACTGGAAAGAATTTACTCCATGTGATATTTCCCCGTCCTGCTGAATTAAAGCAGCTGTCATCCCTGAAAGCTGTGTCTGTGGTCATTCAATTAAATGTGGACGCTGCATTGGGGTGGATAGAAGTGAATGGAAAGCCCCTCCCCATTACGAGGGCTTTATAAAAATCCTTAAATCTCATCTTTCCAATGGAGCTACTTTGGCCTGCTGTCACTGCCTATGATTAGCTCTCATATTCTAACAACCTCATCTTCTATGTTTACAATCCTGGGCAGACCACTCTTCCCACCAGGGTTGGAAGATGTAGTGTTCTGTTCCTGGCTGAACAGGGTTGCTTCAGAGTGTCTCATTTTGGAGATATCTATAAAATGAGAATGCGCATAGGGTCTTATCCTCAATAGGAATCAAATCCCATACAGTATGAAAACTGCTCACCTGATTTAGTTGTGAAGCCCACAACTAGCTTGATCGCTCAAACACAGCAGCCGCAGCCGGGACCACACTTCCACAACGTGGGGGTGAAACTCTATCAGGGACCAAGTGTCTTTTGGTCCGCGCTGCTGCTCCAATGAGTGTCAAAAAACACTGGGGTGCTTTGAAACAAGATATCTTCAGTTTTATTTTCCAACGCGTTTCGGAGCTAACACCCAGCTCCTTCCTCAGGTCATTCCTGAGGAAGGAGCTGGGTGTTAGCTCTGAAACGCGTTGGAAAATAAAACTGACGATATCTCACTTTGGAGATAGTCATATCTTTCCCTCAAAGGAATGTTTTCTTGGTCTCACTGCCCCTCACCTCCTAGGTATATTGAGAGTTAATCAGCTTTTACACTTTTTCAACTCCCTTCCACCTAGGCCTTTTTATTGTAGTGTGAAGACACCCTTAAAAGTCGCTTGTTCTGGTATCAGGTCTTTGAGGCACACTTTATATTTTGCTTATTCCTTAATAAATCAACCGTCGGATAGACCTACAACCAGCTTTCAAACTCAGTGGGAAAGAGATTTACAACTTCCTCTAATGAGAGATCAGTGGAAATGTATTTTCAAGTTAATGCATAAGTTTTCCAAATGCGCTAGTTTTCAGGGAGCCGGATATAAACTACTCTCCAGGTGGTATAGAGTGCCGACAAGATTGCACTCTATCTTCCCAGATGCAAGTCCTACGTGCTAGAAATGCGGTGAGGAAGGTGACATGCTGCACATATTCTGGTCCTGTAAGTATCTCTCCTCTTTTTGGGGGAAGGTGAAGCAGGTGATTCATAAAGTCACAAGTTTTACTTCTGACCTGGACCCAGCACTTGTCCTTCTCCATCACTGCAACATACTATTAAAGACGTACTGGCATTCTCTATTATGACATCTAATATTGGCTGAGAGGGCATGCATACTCCTCTTGTGGAAGAAAGAATCTGCCCCAACTTATCCCCTCTGGTTTGTTAAAGTCAATGAGGTATTGCTAATGGAGGATCTTAAATCAATGATAAACTGCCGTGCTCGCTTCCATAATACCTGGTTCTAATGGATGGAATTCAAATTTTGAGATGACTGTCTTTCTTGGAAGAGACTTGATCCAAGGCCTCTAGCTTTCTTCGGGGATTGCTCCTTCACGCTGAGATTCTCAACTAACCCTACCCCCAACCCCTCTTTATATCTCCCTAAGGGCACGTCACACCTGGCGACGTCACTGCAGATGTCGGCGGCAGCTGGCAGGAGCGCGCACGTTTTTGGTGCCCCGCCAGCGTCGCCGCGGCGACACCTCCGGCGACGCACCGGCGATCTGACTGGAGGCATCGCCTCTGGGGTGTCTAAAAACCCCAGGGGCGATGCAGTACAATGGGAGCCTATAGCTCCCATCACCTGTCAGTTCGTTGTTGGCCATTTACATGGGGCGATGTGTACACATCGCACCAGAGTGGCCTCCTGGTTTCACAGCGCTGCTGTGAAACCAGGCGACCACTCAAATGCGTCACCCTCGGCTATTTACATTGGGCGACACATTGACGACATCGGCAGCGATAGGCCACGCCCCAGCGTCGCCTAAAAAATTGCAGCCGACATCACCTGGTGTGACGTGGCCCATACTCTTTCTTGGCTTTTTCTGTTCCTTTTTCTTTCTCAGTTTGCTATATCTTTCTGGGTATTTCAAGTAGCACTCATAACTAGAGATGTGGACATCTATTGTATATTCTTTATTACTGAAACAGTTACTGGGTAATTTTTCCAAGACTTGAACACCTAATCAGTGGACACTGTTAATTTGTACAGTTTATGTATCTGTTTTATGATGTTTTCACTTTATGATTCTTATCTGATGATGTTATGTTTCATATTTTTCTTTTCAATAAATAAAACTAAGTTTAAAAAAAATAAGTCCACACCAATAAATTGTTAGTTAAATTTATTTGGGCATTGTGGAATTACTATTCTCTTTATCCTCAGTACTATGGAATTGTTATATACTGTATGTTTTGAACAGGGTATTATCCTTTGCCTGTATTATGCTTATTTGACGTGCTTCCATTGGTGTGGACTTATTTTCCTCTTTTTGTCTGCCATTTTTTATTTTAAAATTCTTTTATGCTATATACAAATTTTATATACAATGTTAATATTATATTTGTATCTCGATGCCACTTGGTTACACATAGGAAAGTTAGCACTATTGGTGTCCTACCAGCAGCACTTTACAATTTAAAGGGGATATGTCGAGACAAATTCAGACAATACAGAGTAAAAAAAATTCAACAGATACTAGGAGGAAAGATGTCCCTACTCGCAAGCTTACAATCTGTGAGGAAATAGGGGAGGCACAAAAGGTAAATGGTAAACTTTATCCTCTGTGACCGGGTCAAAGACTGAAAGTGAGTTGGAGGAAATGCAGGAGGGAAGAAAATGCATGATGTTCTGAGAAATTTCCTGTTCTATGTGGTCAATTTTGCCCTGAAAATAGTTGGCCAGATCGTTAGTGCTGAGGCTGGTGGTTGGGGCCTGTACTCTTGGACTGAGGAGGGAATGGAAAGTGTCAAATAGTCGTTTCGGATTGTTGGCTAGTGATGTGATAAGGGTGTTGTAGTAACCTTGTTTGGAGAGGTTAAGAGCGATGTTGTATGTTTTCATCATGAATTTATGATGGATGAAATCTTCGGTCAGGTTGGATTTTCTCTACAGACATTCATCGCACCTGGAGTACCGCTGGAGAAAGTGTGTTTGCAACGTGTACCAGGGTTGCCACTGTCGGTGCTGAGTTGTTTTAAGTGTAGGAGGTGCAGCTTTATCCAGGGCACTTTGCAGTCTTTCATTTTAGAGCAGAGTCAGGACATAAGATGGAGGAGATTGGGTTCAGTGAAGGCTGTACATTTTTTATGAGTTTCTTAGGCATCATGCATGTAAATGAAAACGACCAATGCACATTACCTGCCACAATCAGTGATGGTTTGGGGACTCAGGAGCCATGTCATCTGCTGGTGTAGGTCCACTGTGTTTTATCAAAACCAAAGTCAGCTGCCGTCTACCAATAGATTTTAGAGCACTTGATGCTTCTCTCTGCTGACAAGCTTTTGGAGATGGAGATTTCATTTTACAGCAGGAGTTGGCACCTGTCCACAGTGCCAAAAGTACCAAAACCTGGTTTAATAACCACAGTATGACTGTGCTTAATTGGTCAGCAAACCCACGTGACCTAAACCCCAGAGAGAATCTATGGGTATTGTCAAGAGGAAGATGAGACACCAGACCCAACAATGCAGACGAGCTGAAGGCTGATAACAAAGTAACTCAAGCTACCATAACAGCTCAGCAGTGCCACAGGTTGATCACCTCTATTCCAAACCGCACTGATGCAGTAATTCATGCAAAAGGAGCCCCGACCAAGTATTGAGTGCATTTACTGTACATATTTTTCATTAGGCCAACATTTTTGAATTAAAAATAATTTTTTTCAGTTGACCTTATATAATATTATAATTTTCTATGATAATGATTTTTGGGTTTTCATTGGCTGTAAGCCATAATCAGCAACATTTACAGAAATAAACAGTTGAAAGATATGTTTCTAATGACTATCTATTATATAATCACGAATGGGTTTTTTGCCCCTTTTGAGTCCGCTCGCGCTGCGAGTCAATGTCGTCATGTGGATACGACCGAAGCATTGGCCGCGCAGCGGCCATTGCGAGCAGTTCTAAGGCGACTCGCTATGCCCGCGCAGCGGGCATGGCGAGTCGCCTTAGCAGCGCGAAGCATTGGCCGCGAAGCGGCCATTGCGAGTCAGAGACTCGCTCTGCTAGAATCCCGATGCATCTGCATCGGGCACCCAGCTAGTATATAATATATGTGTTTCACTTTATCTATTGAATTACTGAAATAAATGATCTTTTTGATGATATTCTGAGTTATTGAGAAGCACTTGTACTGTATGTGGCAATTGACTTGAGGTTCGGAAACCTGCAGCCAGTTTCGACGTTGCCATTGAAAGTCAGATGTGTGAAACTGAACTCGATCGAACTGGTTTAACAAATATATTAATACAGTCAGACTTCATCTGTCAATAAGTTATGTCATAACTTCTATTGGTGGGAATATACGAGGATATTGCTAAAAATAACTTTAGGAAAAATGTAAAGAAACTAACCTATCAGTATATTTAGCCACAGGCAGAATAAAACTACACTTTAAACATTGTGGAATCCTATTTAGGCAGCATTTGTAAGGAGGTGGACTGATTGCTGTTGCATTGCTCCCTGAAGACCCCAATCGTGTTGTTGTAATATAATGTGAATACTGTCCTGTGTCATTGTAATGTTTAATGTGAAATATAATGTAATTTGTAATGAATTGCACTGTTGTTGAGTGGTTTGCCAGACTCAGGGCCGGCTCCGGGTTTCTGTGGGCCCCGGGCGAAAAAGTCTCAGTGGGCCCCCTTTACTACATATCGCGGACTATAATATATATATATATATATATATATATATTGCCGCACACTTACCGCAAGCCCCATAGACAATGCATGGGGCTTGCCGCAAATGTGCAGCAAGTGCAGCCGCTAGGCGGAAAATGCGGCAGATGCGTGATTTTTTACCGCAACTGCCACATTTTAAAAAAAACTCCTATGTGAAGGCAGCCTTAGGGCCCTTTCACATCAGCGTTTTTTTCAAATCGCGGCAGATGCGGTGAAAAAAACGCATCTGCCGCGATTACCGCATACCGGCTGCACTTGCGGCGCGGTTGCGGTTTTTGCCATGCAAAGTATAGGCGTACTTGCGGCAGGTGCGGCAAGTGCGGTTTTGCACTTGCGGCAGGTGCGGCCGCGAAAAAAACTGCGGTCAGCCGCGGTTTTTTTCACTGCCGCACCTGCCGCAAGTGCAAAACCGCACTTGCCGCACCTGCCGCAAGTACGCCTATACATTGCATGGCAAAAACCGCAACCGCGCCGCAAGTGCAGCCGGTATGCGGTAATCGCGGCAGATGCGTTTTTTTCACTGCATCTGCCGCGATTTGAAAAAAAACGCTGATGTGAAAGGGCCCTTACATGAACAGTGACTGCTGAAACCAGCAAGAGCTGTTTCTGACAGTGAGTATATTACACGTTGTTAGGAGCGGGCTAAAATGCATTTGCGTTCCCTTGCACTTTTTAAAAGTACCCTTCAAATGCAAAATGTTGCATTTTTGTGCGTCTGAGGATGCTTGGTATATACGCAAGCATCCTGAAGCGCACAAATAATGGAAGCAGCTCAATGGAACCGCACTGCCATATGGGTGGCACCGCAGCTTAGCGGAGTGTCTGGTTGTCCGGATCTCTTTCTCCTCACCTTTCTTCTCGCCGCTCCGGTCTCCTCCGGTCGCTCTGCACATATCAGCACACTGATGACAACATCGTGCCCCACCATGCTGAGCTGCAGAATGCAGACAGCGGCAGACGAGACTCTGGAGAAGAATGCTGCTGGCAAAGGTGGCTGGGACTATAGGAGCGAAATCCGCGGGGGGCTACCACTGGTACACATACCTCGTACGCACGCGGCTCTGCTCCATACACCTCGTACGCACGCGGCTCTGCTCCGTACACCTCGTATGCACGCGGCTCTGCTCAGTACACCTCGTATGCATGCGGCTCTGCTCCATACACCTTGTACGCACGCAGCTCTGCTCCATACACCTCGCACGCACGCAGCTCTGCTCCATACACCTCGTACGCACGCGGCTCCGCTCCATACACCTAGTACCCACACGGCTCCGCTCCATACCCCTCGGACACACACGGCTCCACTCTGTACACCTAGTACCCACATGGCTCCGCTCCATACCCCTCGTACACACATGGCTCCGCTCCGTACACCTCGTACACATTCGGCTCCGCTCCATACCTCTCGTACACACATGGCTCCGCTCCGTACGCCTCGTACACACAGGGCTCCGCTCAATAGCCCTTGTACACACACGGCTCCTCTCCGTACACCTAGTACCCACTCGACTCCGCTCTGTACACCTCGTACACACACGGCTCCGCTCCATACACCTAGTACCCACTCGGCTCCGTTCCATACACCTAGTACACACTCGCCTCTGCTACATTCACACTGTAAATCCCTCCTGATCCCACACATAAACTTCACCTAATTGAGCATCATGATGGCCAGCACAGCAGAGTCCTGCATACACTGAGGAGCTGATCATGTGACCCCTGACTCCACCCTCCATTGACATCATCACAGGTCCTGTCAGCACAGAGTGTGCGGCTCTGTCGGCTCCCACGGAGGGGGGAGGGGGGAGGAGGGAGACCTCTGGTGCTGCAGGATTCTGAAAATGACCCCCCAGCTGTTTCCTGGATATGGCCCTGGCAGTGGGGGCAGTGCTCAGGGGCCCCTGAGGGCTAGGGTCACACTTGCATTGTGACCCTAGCCTGATGCAAGTATTTTCAGCTGAAGCGCATAGCGTTTAATGCTATGCGCTGGAGCCCTTAGAAACCCGATGTTTACCTTGCCAACCACTGGTTGGCAATGTAAACATCGGGTTTCTAAGGGCTCAGTTGCTGGCAGCGCATAGCATTAAATACTCTGCGCTGCAGCACACAATACTTGCATCAGGCTAGGGTCACAATGCAAGTGTGACCCTAGCCCTCAGGGGCCCAGTGGGCCCCCTCCAAGCAGTCGGGCCCCGGCACTTGCCCGGGTGCGCCGGGTGCTGACGCCGGGCCTGGCCAGACAATAGCGTAAGACATAGTTAAGTGTTGGGGCTAACCCACTGTAGGAGGGGGTTAACATTTAGGGAGAGTGACAGTATCCTATGGCACTTCAGATAGGGCCTAGTGTTTGACTAAAAGCAAACCTATTGTCAGACATGTCAAGGCTGCATGCAAAGGAGAGAAGAGACCATATGAAATAGCATAATCCTAAATCACAGACTGAGACACAGGAAGTGAGAAAACAGCGAGTCTGGACGTCGTCATGTTAACGAAATGGCCCCAGGCAAAAGGGTTCAGAGGATGGAACTTTAGCTACAAGGCCCCAAGCTTAAAAGATAACATGTCAGGACTCACTGGTTGACTTTCCTGGATGGAGTCTCCCCAAGTGTCTGCAAGCATAAGGCTCTTCACAATGGCCAAACACCCTACATCTGGGAGCATAAGGCTCCAAACACGCCATACTGTTTAGGACACCTGCACACCTCCTCTACAAGGAGAATACCCGTGGAGCCATGGAAAGGGATAGTAACTATTACGAGTTGGACTGTTGAGCGGGGCTTGATTGTGCTGAGACTCAAAGGACTAGTAAGATCTAAAACAACCTAGGAGAGCAGGAACTGTGTCTGAATATGTCCTGTGAAGTTGAAATGTGCTGGAAGTTATGTGCGTTTTATTTCATGAACAAAGTTGTTACTGGTCAAGTCTTGATGTTTCAACTTCTGTGTCTTGTTCAGTGGTGGACAGGTTTTAGCCTTTCTTACCTTGGCCATGTATCTGAGCTCTGAACATCTTATACTTCTGGGCACTTCAAGGAGGTTGTAGTTCTAGAATATGGCAACATTGCAAAATAATGGGTTTCTCATTGCTTCACATTTGAGTCTTCTCACATCTTAAGCAGTTAAAGCCCCCGTCACAATAAGCGAGATCGCTAGTGAGATTGCTGCTGCGTCACAAGTTTGGTGACGCAACAGCAACCTTGCCAGCGACCTCGCTATGTTTGTCACTTTTGCTTTTCTAACATGTTTTTTCTGATCCTGTTGACTATTTGCAACAAAACTTTTGACTGTTCTGTGATCACACTCAATATCTTAGCGCATCTCTTATGGCCACTTTACACACGGCTACATTTCTAGCTTATCCACAGGTAACTTACTGGCTGCAGTGAAATCATGGAGACATTATTCCATTTGTACACAGCAACAAGATAGAACCATGTCTCCATGATTTCACTGCAGCCAGTAAGTTACCTGTGGATAAGCTAGAAATGTAGCCGTGTGTAAAGTGGCCATAAGTGAGACATAACTATTATGGTACCTTTACACACCGCTACAGGATGGTGGAAACAACCGGGTAGATGAGAGAAATGTATCTTGCACCGCCAAATCAACCCGAGGTAGCGGCGTGTAAAGACGGTTGTTTCCACCCGTCACTTGTGTCACCTGTTTCAGAGCAGAGCTCTAAAACAGGTTGATTTCAATCAGATGGTAGCGGCCTGTATCGGCGTGTAAATAAGGAACAGGAGGGTTGTTTCGACACCTTGCTATCTACCTGGGGCGTGACACAGGCTCCGGGATACCGCGCCCCATCAGCGATCATTGGTGGAAGCTCCTGCGTTGCGATTGGTTGTCGCTGCATAGGGCGGCATATTTAAGGAGCTGACCAGTCACACTACACAATTGCTCGAGCGTCATGTATTAGTCAGGCTGCTGCGCTGGCATGATGCTATTGCATTGTCCAATCATCGTACGAGCGTCTCGTAATCCACAATTGTGGCACGCCTATGTGTTTTCCCTACTGCCTTTGTTCCGCCCATATTACCTTGCTATAGCGGTGTGTAAATGAGGTAAGGTGAGCTACAGAAGGTAACTTGTGGGACCGGCGGTGTATCCAGGGATAGATGTAACCTACTGTAAGCACCTTGTAGCGGCGTGTAAAGGTGGTGCGGGTACCGTTTTCAACCGTTTGTGCATGCTCGTGCACGTTAAGCACCCGGTTGTTTCCACCATCCTGTAGCGGCGTGTAAAGGTACCATTAGTGACTTTTCAGAGTCAGGTAAATCTCTTTTTTTTGGCTCATTTTGCCTGAGGAAAACAAGCTGCCTAATAATTCTGCACCTCTTGATAAAGTGTGGTGATGTCCTTAGGCTGTATCCATCATTATACAAATACAAATCACCTGATCTGGTTCATCCAATAAGCATTAATGTTTATATAGATGAAAAATCTACATAAAAATGATGATATGGTCAAAATACTCACTTGAGTGATAATTGTGATTGGTTGTGGTTTGTTTCAAATGTGTATTTGGGCACACTCACTCCCATCAAGCATAAATAAGGTATGGTTTGCATAACGCATGACATATTAGTGCTTCTGACTGAAATATATATTTTTGTAACATATGCAGTAAGAGATGAGGATACTAAAAATAGGACAAACTCAGTATTTCTTCAGTAAGGTAGCAGAATGACAGTGATGGGCAAGGTAATCTGGGGGGCTAGTTTGACCCTTAGACTGTGGGTCCCTGGCTGACCTTGTTCCCAGAATTCCTGGTAGCTAGTTCACTGGTCATAGAGAGAATGAACTCTATCGGCAACATCAGCTGAAGGGTCAAGTGACTACTTAAAGGTAGGGGGAGTGGACTACTGTGTCACCTGACACACCAAGCAGTAGCAGCAGCTCACCTACTACTGGAGAGCCACAGCCAAACTATGGACAGTAAATACTGCTACTGACATTAACCCTAAATGTGCCAACAGAAAGAAAAACCTTTAAACCACTACAGAGCGGTTCAATGAGACTGTAGAGAACTACACGTGACAGTATGTATGTATGTCCGCTAAAGGAATCCTGACCATTGCTTTTACAAACACCAAATTTTGTACACACACCCCCTTTGACTCAGGGAACCATAGACTATGTTTTGAAAGAAAATTTTAACCCCGCGCTTTACAATCATTTGCCAAAAAAATTACTATTTACTGTTTTTATCTGTGAGATAATGAAAACTGACTTAGGCCCCTTTCACATCAGCGTTTTACGCTGATCGCGGCAGATGCAGCGGATTTACCCCATCTGCCGCCTAACCGTCACACTTGCGGTTCAACTACGGCAAGCCAAAACCACAACTATACCGCACTTGCTGCACATGCCGCAAACCCCATAGACAATGCATGGGGCTTGCCGCAGGTGAACCGCAAGTGTGACGGTTAGGCGGCTGATGGGGTAAATCCGCTGCATCTGCCGCGATCAGCGTAAAACGCTGATGTGAAAGGGGCCTTACCTGTTTTAACAGAAAAGGCCCAGTCACACATAACGATATCGTTAGAGAGATCGTTGTAACTGTGACGTTACAACGATCTCTCCAGCGATGTCATTCTGTGTGACACTAAGCAGCGATCAGGCCTCTGCTGTGAGGTCGCTGATCGCTGCAACGTGCTCTTGGTCACTTTTTGATCGTTGGTTTCCTGCTGGTCAGCACGCATCGCTGTGTGTGACAGCGAGAAACCAACGATCAGTGACCTCACTGGCAGTGCGCGCTGCCAAGATACCCAGTGTTTACCATGGTTACCAGTGTCCTCCCTGCTTAGCGCTGCTTGTAAGCAGGAAGGACGCTGGTAATTATGATAAACAGCGGGTATCCAGGCAGCGCTCACTGCCTGGATACCCGGTGTATCATAGTCACCAGCGTTCTCCCTGCTTAGCGCTGCCTGTAAGGCAGACATCGTCTTCAGCGATGTGGGAGGTGGCTCCCATGGCCCTGATCGCTGGGGAGATCTGCTCCCCAGCAACCAGGTAATGAGGCTCCAGCGATCCCGGCAGGTCGTTATCGCTGTCGGGATCGCTGGAGCAGTCGTTATGTCAGACAGGGCTTTTAGGCTGGATGTTTATCAGTTGGCCTATAGCAACGAATCACAGCTTAGCTTCTGATTGGTTGCTATAGACAATTAAGAACATTCATAGTATAATACAGCTTATGCATGTCTGTGAAACATGCAGGTAAGCTAGACGAAGACAAGGACTTCTGGAAAATGGCGTACACTGGGACATGACTCTCAGTGAAGCAGGAACCACACAAACCACAAATCGACTAAAACACCTCTTTGTTATTCTTCCAACAACCTCCTGCACATAGCTCTCAAAATACAACAGGAGCCTGTACAGTCCCCAGTATACAGCAGGAGCCCATACGAAGCCCCCCAGTATACAACGAGAGCCCACACAGCACCTATTATACAGCAGAAGCCTGCACACAGCCCCCAGTATACAGCAGGAGCCTCCACACAGCCGCAGTATACAGCAGGAGCCCTCACACATCCCTCAGTATACAGCAAGAGGCCACACACAACCTTCAGTATACAACAGGAGGCCACACAGCCCCCAGCATACAGCAGGAGCCCACACATAGCCCCCAGTAAACAGTAGAAGGCCGCACACAGCCCTCAGTATACAGCAGGAGGCCACATACAAACCCAATATACAGAAGGAGGTTACACACAACCCCCAGTATTACAGCCGGAGTCCACACATAGCCTCTGTATTACACCAAGAGTTCACACATAGCCCCCTGAATTAGAGCAGAAGCTCACACACAGCCCGCTGTATTACAGCCTGTGCCCACACATAGCCCCTGTATTACATCAGGAGCCCACACATAGCCCCTATATCACATTTGCAGCTTGTGTATCTCAGCAGAGTGAAGCAAGACTTTGTTAACCCATCCTATTTTCTTATAGCTAAGAACAGTTACCGTGTTTCCCCGAATATAAGACAGTGTCTTACATTAATTTTACCCCCAAAAGTCCCACCCTGACTTATTTTCGGGTATGTCTTATATTTCCCTCCCTAACCCTAGCCCTGACTCTAACCCTAGCCCTAACCCTAACCCTAGCCCTAGCCCAGGGGCATACACATACAGGGGCACACTCACACATACAGGGGCACACTGACAGGGGCACACTGACCTGGGCTCCTCCGACCACCGGGGACCGCAGCACATCCCAGGCATCCACATGCCTGAGGACCACAGCACATCCTGGGCACCTCCGACATCCCGGGCACCTCCGACAGCCCGGGCACCTCCGACCGCCCGGGCACCTCCGACAGCGCCGGGCACAGCAGCAGGCAGGCTGGGCATCGTCGCACAGACAGCCCGGCCTGCACACATGCCGCTATCCTGGCCAATCACAGGCCAGGAGCTGCCTGGGGAGCCAATGACAGGCCAGACTGACGTCATGCAGCGCGACTGGCTTGTGATTGGCCTCTGGGCAGTTCCTGGCCTGTGATTGGCCGGGACAGTGGCGGGGGATTTAAAATACCTGCCCTGCTCACCCAGGCACCGGGAACACAGCGGGGGCACCGGAGACAGCAGTGGCAGCAGCGTTGAGTATGAGATATTCCCCTGCCCCCCCCCCACCAAATTTTCCCCGAAAATAAGTCACCCTGTCTTACTATCGGGGTATGACATATATTTAAAAAATTGCCCCCAGCCCTGCCCTGTCTTATAATCGGGGGTGACTTATTTTCCAGGAAACACAGTAGTTACCATCCCGGGCAATGCCGGGAACTACAGCTAGTATATATACTATATATATATATATATATATATATATATATATATATATATACTGTGTATATATTTTTTTGAATTATTTTATTAATTTATTTATTTTTTTTAAAGTGATTTTCCTAAATATGCTAGGTCATTCTTACCTCATAGGAAATACAGTACTTTCATCGCTGAGGGTTCTGACTGGGTGATGTGATACAAGATGCTTTAAATTAACAGAAAAACAGCTGTCACAAATTGACAACAGATTAAATTTCCAGAGTATAGTCTGACACAGTGTAATTTGCTTACATTACACTAAACACACTACCAGGGACAATTAGTAATAAGAACCCTAAGGAACACTCAAAGTGGCCACAGCTAAAATTCTTACAAAACATTAAAGGGAACCTGTCAGGTCGTTTATTCCCCCTATGCTAACACTACCTGTCCCTGCACCTTGCTACCTCATCCCTAACCATCCCTCTCTGACCTAAAAGTGCTCTATAAAGCTTAAGAAAAATGCTTTATAAACTTACATGCAGTCCCCATCCAGAGACTGGAAAGACAGTCTCCAGGGCTCCATTCTGCCTCCTCGCTGGCTCTCAGCACGCCCCACTGGGCGTCATCATTCCTTCTGCTCATTCTTTATTTGAAATTCCCGCCTCCTCTGCTACTATGATGCCCCGGCTGGAATGTCATATCCAGTCTGGTGCCTTGTGGGGGCTGATCACATGTACGGCCCCGAACATGCGCATTGCGCATATTCAAGCCGAGCCGTATATGCCATATCTGGCCCGATGCATTATGGGGACTTATGAGGTGTACGGTTCGGCTTCAATATGCACACTGCGCATGCGCCGGGGTTGGGCTGTACATGTGGATCAGTCCCCACAATGCACCGGACCGGATATGATGTTCCAGCCGGGGCATCATTGTAGCAGAGGAGATGGGAATTTCATACAGAGAATGAACAGAAGGGATGATGACGCCCAGCGGGGCGTGCTGAGAGCCAGCGGGGGAGAGGGGTGGACAATGGAGCCCCAGAGCCCGCCTTTCCAGTCTCCGGAAGTCAACTGTATGTAAGCATATAAGTAATTTTTCTCAATCTTTATAGGGCACTTTTAGGTCAGCGAGGGATGATTAGGGATGAGCTAGCAAGGTGTAGGGACAGGTAGTGGTAGCATAGGGGGTAGAACGAGCTGACAGGTTCACTTTAAGTGACATACATTTGCATTGTGAGAACATGATGTGCTACATTTGATTTCTATGTGAAGCATTATTTAGATGATTGATGATGTTCTGAGAATGATTTGCATCCCTGTTTATACTGCCATTGCCAAGTAGCCTTTGTTAGGCAGTTTAAGTTGTGATTTCCATAAAAAAACTATGGCATAAATTTAAGGAGTGTATCAGCAATTCTGATCCCTCTAACATGCACACAGCCCTGGTTAGTCGTCTGCTGCAGCATCCAAGCCGGAGACCACCAGAGCTATCCCTTATTAGGAGAGGGGATATTAAGTGCAGAAAGCCCGGAACACTGCATATGAAGGGATCACCTATGGGGTACTTGCAATCTCAGCATGTGGGGGATCAAAACGTCTTTTCTTGGTCATGCAATTGGCATGACCGTTAACCTAGGTGAGTTTAAGCTTTACCCCTCACCTATACCCATACATAATATTTGTTAATATTAAGTTTTGCTTGTCCCAAACTAAAGTAGAAGGATATCGGAAAACTGCAAAGCTCTCCTGATCTCACGTGACATGGTCTAATCAAATCCTTAACAATAAATAGACAGCTCATGAATGAACCATAAAACATTAGAACTTGGAAAAGGATCTTATGATCTCATAAAAAAATATATCATTCCATTACAGGCACTAAATATACACACAGGGGTGTATGGAGAGTAAACAGGGCCCAGGCAGAAAACTGAGGCCCCTAGCCCGATATATTATCAGGCACACAACTGCAGTCACAGGTCGAGAGAGACAGCGCCCACATATTTTTTGCCCCAATGTACAGCACTATACATAACATAGCGTTGTACACAATGGAGAAGGGGTGGGCATTTAATTTTCCCGAGGGTCTACATGAGAGATGATGAGTGGTGTGGAAGCCCAGCCAATAGGCTGAAAATGATTCTGTTCAATATTAATATCAATATATTAGTTATAATCATTATTTTATTTTAATAATTATTATATCACTTAATATTGAGCAGAATTAAGTACCGTATTTTGTGGATTATAAAACACACTTTCTCCCCCACCCAAATTGGGGGGAAAACAGGCTTGCATTTTAAAATCCGAATCTCGTTTACCTGACAGGGGTTGTGGCGATGATTGAGAGTAGGTACAAGAGGCAGGGACGCCAGTGGTTGTCGGCAGTGGGGCAATGATTGCAGGCCTGGAACTGGGGGTGTCACAGGGGTGTGCGGCAGGTGCCATTGATAGCTCTGGGTTCTGGCAGGCAAATGGCTGCATTGGCGGCACAGGCACAGACTGAGATCCCAGAGAGTCGAGACCTCAATCTGTGCCTGTGCTGCCTCTACCGGAATAGTTCAAGAAAATGGCTGCAGAGGCAGCGCATGCGCAGATAGATGTTTTGGCTATCCAGGATCTTTGTCTGCACCTGCACTGCAGCCATTTGCCAGGACTAGGAAGTATCAATGGTGCCCGCCGTACACCGCCATGACACCCCCAGCTCCAGGCCCACATGCATTGCTCCGCTACCAACATCCACGGTGAGCCTGCCTCTTGCCGCAGCATTGCCCAATTTTGCCAACAACCCCCATCATTGTGATCCTGCCTGTTGTCACCCTGCCGCTCCACCACCTACCCAAGTAAGCTAGTCTGCATATGAGGTGCACCAGATTGTAGGATGGCCCCCTATTTTAAGTTCATATTTTTCACTAATGTATTCCTCTAAATAAGTTTTATAATCAGATGGGTTTTATGAAGTAAAAAATACAGTATGCTGACATCCCCCTATTTAGAGTAGGGAGCCCCCACATAGTCCACTTTATACAGTAAGAGCACCCACACTGCCCCTATATACAGTATGAGCACCCAAACAACACTTATATACAGTATGAGATATCTCATAGTTCACTATATAAATGATGAGACTCCACATAATTTCCTATATACAGGATGAGTCCTTACATAGCCCCCTATTTACAGTATGACCCCCTCTACCCTAGTACAATAAGCCCCCTAGCTCTATACAGGATGAAGCCCCGCATAGCTCCCCATATACTGTGTGATCCCCGGTTAGCTCCCTATATACAGGAAGACCTCCCACATAGCCTCCCTATATACAGTATGAACCTATATTTAGCCCCTACATCCATTATGAAATACTGTAGCTCCCTACATACAGGTTGAGGCCACCCACAGCCCCTCTATATACAGTATGAGCCCTCACATAGTGCCTATATACAAGATGAGCCCTCGCATAGCCCCTATATAAAGAATGAGCCTTTGCGTAGCCTCTATATACATGACGATCCCTCACATAGCCCCCTATATACAGGATTAGCTCTCAGATAGTACCAATATACAAGATGCGCTCTCACATAGCCCCTATATACAGGATGAGCCCTCAAATACCCTATATACAGTCATATGAAAAAGTGTAGGCACCCCTCTTAATCTTACTCATTTTTTTTTGTTTAAAATTGGGTTTTTGCAACAGCTCATTTCAGTGATGATATATGTAATAACTGATGCGACAGGATTGAAATGAGGTTTATTATACTAACCGAAAATGTGAAATGTGCATTATTTACAAAATTTGACAGGTGCAAAAGTATGGGCACCTCAACAGAAAAGTGACATTAATATTTAGTAGATCCACCTTTTGCAAAAATAACAGCCTCTAGTCGCTTCCTGTAGCGTTAATGAGTACCTGGATCCTGGATGAAGGTATTTTTGACCATTCCTCTTTACAAAACAATTCCAGTTCAGTTAAGTTTGATGGTCGCCGAGCATAGACAGCCCGCTTCAAAACATCCCACAGATGTTCAATGATATTCAGGTCTGGGGACTGGGATGGTCCATTCCAGAACATTGTAATTGTTCCTCTGCATGAATGCCTGAGTAGATTTGGAGCGGTGTTTTGGATCATTGTCTTGCTGAAAGATCCATCCCCGGCGTAACTTCAACTTTGACACCGATTCTTGAACATTATTCTCAAGAATCTGCTGATACTGAGTGGAATCCATACGACCCTCAACTTAACAAGATTCCCGGTGCCGTCATTGGCCACACAGCCCCAAAGCATGATGGACCCTCCCCAAATTTGACAGTGGGTAGCAAGTGTTTTTCTTGGAATGCTGTGTTTTTGTGGCCCATGCAGAACGCCTTGTTGAATGACCAAACAACTCAATCTTTGTTTCATCAGTCCACAGGACCTTCTTCCAAAATGAAACTGGCTTGTCCAAAGGTTGTTTGTGGCGTGCATACAGAAACGGCTTTTTTCGCATCACTTCCCATACAGCTTCCCTTGTGCAGTGTGCGCTGTATTGTTGACCGATGCACAGTGACACCATCTGCAGCAAGATGATGCTGCAGGTCTTTCGGAGGTGGTCTGTGGATTGTTCTTGACTATTCTCACCATTCTTCTTTCTGCCTTTCTGATATTTTTGTTGGCCTGCCACTTCTGGCCCTTTACAAGAACTGTCCCTGTGGTCTTCCATTTCCTTACTATGTTCCTCACAGTGGAAACTGACAGGTTAAATCTCTGAGACAACGTTTTTGTATCCTTCCCCTGAAAACTATGTTGAACAATCTTTTTTTTCAGATCATTTGAGAGCTGCTTTGAGGAGCCCATGATGCCACTCCTCAGAGAAGATGCAAATAGGAGAACAACTTGCAAGTGGACACCTGAAATAGCTTTTCTCATGATTGGATACACCGGGCTATGAAGTACAAAGCTCAATGAGGTTACCAAACCAATTTAGTGCTTCAGTAAGTCAGTAAAAAGTAGTTAAGAGTATTAAAATCATGAAAATCAGAAGGGTGCCCATACTTTTGGCACCTGTCAAAATTTGAAATAATGCATATTTCACATTTTTTGTTAGTGCAATAAACCTCATTTCAATCCTGAAATATTACTGTGTCCATCAGTTATTACATATATCACACTGAAATAGCTGTTGCAAAAACCCAATTTAAAAAAAAAAAAAATGAGCAAGTTTAAGAGGGGTGCCCAAACTTTTTCATATGACTGTATACAGTATGAGCTCTCAAACAGCCCCCTATACACAGTATGAGCCTCACATCCCATACAATTGTAAAAACAAAACAACACATACTCACCTCCCTCTGGCTACCTTGTGGCTCTGCTCAGGTCCGCAGGAATCCACTTCTTCTTGTCATCAGCTGGCGCAAACATGCTGACTAATGATGTCATGTTACCGAAGAGGCAACGGAGCTCCCCAGGAACTGCGCCGCTATTCTGTATTGCAGCATAATTTTAGCAAAGCTCTCTGCTCAGAGATGCCACCGGCGGTACATGATAACCGCACATATCTCCGAGTAGGGAGCTTTACTGGAACTATGCTGCAATACAGAATGGCAGCACAGCTCAAGGGAGCTCCGGAATTAAAATTGATGGCAATCAGGCCAAGGGCCCCGGGCGATAGCCCAGATTGCAATCATTATAATCGCCTATTAAACCCATGCCAGAATGCCCTCCAAAAAATGATTTTTCAAATACCCTGGTCATCATCCACCACAATACCATCAATACCGGCTAAGACATCTATAGCCAGCAATTTTCCCTTATGAACGAGTAGATCAAGCCAAAGGTAGAATTCTACATCCTTTAATATGAAACCTTGAGAGTATTGATTTTGGAGAGTCAATACTGATGGGAAGCTGGCATGTTCAGAAGACGTCTAGGGCAACTTTTCTGCAGGAGCGAATATCATTTACGTAAGATTTTGAGAAAGAAGAAGAGAAAAAAAACTAGTGGAACTCACAGGTGGATACAAATTTTGTTTAGTGAATTACATCATAAATAGGGAGAGCGATTCAGACACACATAGGACAATGGACGTCAATGAACACTTCTTTTGGCCACTCAATTTTGAGTGAGCAATATATATTGCCATATACTGCCATTCTCTCAATGGTATATAGATATCTGCAGCGCTGAACCCCACCTAGTTGATTCTTCGATAACAAGTAAGCACATATATACAATACATATATAGACAGTGACCACAGTTATGACTAATGCTTACACTATTCGAGTGTATACAAGACGTTACTAGTCAGTTTATAGACAATGGCTTATCAAAAGGCAAAAGGCAGCCAACATTACATGACCGAACGACACCTTTATTTGCCGACCACACAATTAAACTGCAATAACTAAACTGTAACAAAACAGCTATATACATGTAACATAAACGTATTCATTCTACTTACAAAATACCATTATTGGCTGATAATAATATTTTTTAAAAAAATGACAGTAAAAATGTCAACTCTTTTCCCAAAACTAACTATAGAGGCTTCATATGAAACTGCCATTATCTCTGTAAGTAAAGAAAACATTAACTCTGGCCACGGCTCCAATATCTAATTTCTTAGAATATTTAAAATGTAAAGGTTTTAAGTAAAAGTACAAATACACAAAATCATTAAGAAAATTGTGTATATACCGTATAGTGTATAACCCTGCACTTTCCACAAAAACTCTATCCAACTTTGTTCTTAGACTAAAAGAAAAAGATACAGCAAGCCATGGTCTCATATGATACGGACACAATGGAGATTGATGAATATTTCAAGCATTTACAGTCCAAGTATAGAAAACAAATAGGCGGCACTCACCGTATGTTCGTAGGTGCTTTCTTTATTGAAGAGGTGCGGGGAGGGGGTGCATGAAGGTACAGACGACAGGTCCTGTTTCGCGGTTTACCCGCTTCTACAGGTCTGGGGGAGGTGACGTCATGGCAGAATTTATAGGGAAACTCCCTTAAACGTCACCTCCTCCTTGATACAGGTGTGCAATTAAAAACACTAGAATGAAGTAAAAACATGCTTACAAAAATGTCACCATAGTATATACATGAATAAGTCACAGTAATTACAATTTCATGCAGAAATGCAGCCTAATGCTGCACAGAGAGGACACTGCCATTTCTGTCAGCGCCATGACACAGGCAACGCTGAGGTATACTTTATGGCGGAAATGTCGCCTATTAACTGACGACAGGTGTTATCAGGGCAGTCGGCTGCAGACTACCAGTGTCTAACAGCCGTGTTTTACAGTAAGGTTATCACCCCCTGATGTCAGGCGTTGTTCAGGCAACCAAACGTGAAGCGCCAGTGTCGTGCGGTTAGAAAGGGCAAGAGTGTGTGGGTCTGTGGGAATTAATCCTAGAGGCGGAATGAATATTTCATATTAGATTCTTCTGTCACTTTTCCATGATAGTAGCTAATAATATCCTTAGAATCCAGAGTCATTTCAAGTCCGTCAAGTGAATCAGCATGAATCAGCAGAAGGCATGTGCAATAAATGACTGGGCAACTGTAGAAATATCTTAATTCTGGTATGAAAAAAAGTGATTATGGATGTTGTCCAAGATTGACCAGTGGTAACCAAGACTTTATTATCAATTTCTCATATTTTTAGATGTGTTGGTAAGTAGATCAATGTGATGTTAAGTTGAACAGGCAGCACAATAAGTCAATTAGTGTCGTTTTCAATTCAAACTCTACTGTACCTTTTCAGATTGTAATAGGATTAAATGTATTTTTTTAGTTAAAAAGCACTAAAACTATCCTTGAGTTAAGATTTCGTTATGCTATGTCCATGCAAATGTAAAGGTTTTTCCCCAGGTGTCTACCACTGGCATTTTATTTAAAGATAAAACCAAAAGTTAATGTTATTGGGCTCAGGGCAGTGGTCAATGAAAAAAAATTCTATTGTTCATTAGTGTAACTAGAGTCTGATGGGCCCCAATACAGAATTTGCACCTACCACCCCTCGCACATTTGTTAGAAGTATGGGCCCTTGTAGCATTCTAAATCCTAGAGATACATACGAGTTGTCATCCCTACCCATTCATTATGTGTTAGTGTCCCCCATTCTGTAGTGACCTGGGACGATCCTAGGATATATGTTTGCATCCTAGTATATACCGTATTTTTCGGACTATAAGACGCACCGGACAATAAGATGCACCCAGGTTTTAGAGGGGAAAAATAGGGAAAAAAAGATTTTGAGCAAAAAATATGACAGAAACTACGAGGGGAAGATAGCACCGCGGGACCTGAGCGGTCTCAGTAAAGTACCGTGTGAATGCACCACCGGGTAAGCATAAGAACCGGGGGAGGGGGTTTACATATAAAGCGCCACTCCAGTACTGAAGAGAACACATGGTAGGGCTGCTTTAAGAGCTCATAGGGGCAATTCATACCAAGGGAGAACTATAAATCCCATCATGACAAAGGATCTGCAGGACATGCTGGGAGTTGTAGTTCTCCCTTGATATGAATTGCCCCTGGAGTGCTGCTTTAAGGTCTCATAGGTACAATTCATATCTCTGCAGCGATGCCAGCTCTGCCTGCTCTCCCCAGGACAGTGGACTCATGATTTCGTGTTGACAATAGAGTGGAGGAATATTCATTAGCTGCTTCCCTCTGCTGCTCTGCGCTTACAGGTGGGTGGGGAAGTGGCTAATGAATATCCCTTAACTGTAAGTATCGGCACCACGTGGTTTCCCCAGTGCTGGATCCTGCAGCGGGGACATTCTCCTGCCTCCCCTGTGCTTCCACTCTGCCGCTGCCCCCTCCCCAAAGGCAGCCACTGTACAGTTGCACCATAAGACGCACCCCACACTTTCCTCTAGAATTTAGTGGAAAAAAAGTGGGTCTTATGGTGCAAAGAAGCATGTCTACCATTCTGAGCCAAATCTGGTACATAAGAAACAAAGAAAAATGAATACTGGAAGTTGATGAGTGCTTAGGCACAAGGCAAAAGGAAACGTTTTACAGATTCTCAAACCTTTTATTATTAGCTCCTTGTATGGGCCACAACACAAGGAGCTAATAATAAAAGGTTTGAGAATCTGCAAAACGTTCACTTTTGGTGTGCCTAAGGCTGGCATTACGTGCAGCTTCTGAGCAGGGCTCCGCTGCTTCCAGGCATCTTAGCGGTGTTGTGCATGTCTGCAAAACCCCTCCGGGGAGTGGCCAATCGGCTTGCAATCCGCTAACCCCCTAGACCACCAGGTTTCACACACTGTGCTCCTGTACATTTTGTTTTACAACCTGGTACTTATGTCACTCATCCTGGTATGTTACTCATCCTGGTAAATATGTCAACCATCCTGGTAAATATGCATCCCATCCTGGTATACAAGTCCCCATCCTGGTATATATGCCCCATCCTGTTCCCATCTGTCACGTGCAGACCAGGAAAATGCCTGCTGCACAGTGTAACATAAAAGGATAGTAAAGGGAAAAAGGCCTTAGGTGTATGGAGAGGGGAATAGGAAAACCTCCTGGCACTGCCCTGTGCCTGTCCCTCACTGCCCTGAACAACCTAAGCAGGTTTTTCCCCCTCTCGCCATCACATACCTAGTCCCTGTCTGTCATCTAAGGAAACACTAGCTAGTGCACTGGCCGACGAGGGCGCTAGCCTCGCCACTGCTGGTAATAAAACACAGGGATAGGTTGACAGACCAGGAATACAAAAAGTATAGAAATACTTGAGGGAAGCAGCCCAACTCCAAGGCTACAAAATGCTTGGCTCCTAAACAGCAGATCTCCAAAGGAAACAGGAGAGCTCCATACACCAGGATGGTCTAGTATAGAATGAATTCTATAAATGACGTCAGGTGTTGTGTCATGTGACTATTTAAAGGGTGGTGTTAGTGGTCAGCAAATCCACATCACCTGACCAGCAAAAGCAGCAGAGAAAAAAAGACATTAAGGCTGCGTTCACACATTGCGCATTTTGCTGCGCTTTTTTACGCGTGCTTTTCAAAATACGCAATGTGTTTTGTGTCTGCCAGCAAAGTGAATGGGAAATTCACTTTGCCGTGCAGACAGTGCGTAAAAGTACGCAGTGCTTTTTCAGGAAGAAAACGCAGTTGCGTAAAGAATTGACATCTCAATTCTTTATGCAGCAGCTCCTGCGTTTTCTCCCTCTGACGTCACAGAGGGAAGGAAGAATCCTACTTCCTCCTCCCCTCTGTTACAGCTGTGATCGCCCATTAGATTTTGCAGTGTATTAATATACACTGCGAAATCTAAATTAAACAAAGGCAAGTGTATGAAAAATAAAAAAGAATGAATACTTTACCTGTCCGACGCCTTTTCCCGGTGTCCTGTGCCAGGAGATCTGTGTCCTGCAAGATCCTGCGGTGACGTCCGAGGGGCGTTCCCGGCTGATTGGCTGCTTGTGGTCATGTGATATGTATCACATGACCGCGAGCGCCCAATCAGCGCCGGGAACGCCCCTCTGGCGTACCGCACGTCCTGGCAGAAGACACCACACTTGGCCTAATTACCGGACATCGGGAAAAGGCGTCGGACAAGTAAGTATTTCATTCTTTTTTATTTTTCATACACTTGCCTATGTTTAATTTAGATTTCGCAGTGTATAGTAATACACTGCGAAATCTAATAGGGCTGTCACAGAGGGGCGGAGGAAGCAGGATTCTTCCTCCCCTCTGTGACATCACTGCGCTTTCTGGGGTAAAGAAAGCGCAGTGTGTGAAAGCCCTTGCGTATTTTGTTGCGCTTTTTTGCGCGGCTGAAAAACGCAGCAAAAAAGCGTGCGCCAAAAAAGTGCAACAAAATACGCAATGTGTGAACGCAGCCTAACACAAGTCCGAAGGAAATAAACCTGTTTAATATACACCGCAGACTCCTTATGACACCATCCTGTTATACATATCCTCATTCTGGTATGTATGGGCCTCATCTTGGTATATATGTCCCCCATCATTTCCTGGTATGTCACCATCCTAATATATCTCTCTATCCTGGGCCCCTTCCTGGTATATATAGTCCCTGTTCTGTCTCTAACACATACAAAACTAAAAAAATTCTACTCACTTTCCCTGGCTCCCACATTGCGTCGCATCCTCCTCTGTAGCCGCCAGCTGACAGTGGCATGCCTGCTTTGGTGATGCATTATGTCCCTGTCATACAGTCATGGGCACAACAAGATCAGCTGCCGGCCTCTGTTCGTCCGACAGTGTGTATTGCAGGGCAGGGACCTGACGTCTCTGTGCAGCAATGCATTTCAGCTGAATGTGCGTCCTTGGAAACACATCAAACTGATGTGGCGCTGGGGTCGGCGGGTCCCCTGTACTCATAGGTCCAGACAAGACTTTTGCGACTGTCATCATTACATCCCTGATACTGAATTCTGGAATGCCTACACTCCTCCTAACCCTTACTGTATCTGATGGTCCCCAGGTATCAACATTTCGTAGAGGACATCACAAGAAGGCGGCTCGAATGTCATGTAAAAGGCTGTAGACAATCACTCGCTGTTGATTTCATGCAGTGGTCATGTGATGCTCCTACCTGCTGTTGATGCCAGTAGACTGGTTATGAATACATTATGGAATCTGGAGTAGCGCTGTCAGTCCAGGATGAGAGTTTAATGTTTTTTTCTCCACTGTTCTGGGATCGTTTAAAAAATTATTAAAATATTAAAAAGACTCTTTAGCATAGTTTCTTGTTATGTCCTCAGAGGTTGGTACTAATGACTAAGTAAAATGGTTATCAGAAATATGAAGTTTTCAAGACTCAAATATGAATCTTTGTGATTTTGGCTCTGCATGTCACTATTTTTTTTAATTTAAAACAGGGGAGGGGGGAACCTTTTTCTGCTGGGGGCCATTTGGAAATTTCTACCATCAAAATTATCGACTGGAAAATTACCAGCTATATTTGGTTAAACAATGAACTCACCCCTACTATGATGGCTGGGGCTGCTTCTCTTTCGCGTGGCTGTGATGTTAGGTGATATTGATCATGGGCTTGTCAACTGCTTTCCCAGGTTTGCTAGAGCCCTACACTCATGGATAGGCTGGGAGCATATACCTCACTGGGGAAATGAGGCTGGGCACAGAGATAACTGGATAGCTAGATTTAAAGGGCAGGAAGTTGGTAAAACGGTCTGCCAGCCTGAGCACTGCGGTCCCCAGGAATCTGCCCGGGGGCCGAAGAAAAGGTCATCAAGGGGGCCTGAGGTTCTCCACCCCTGATTTAAAATGAAACAACTGAGTTGCAACTGAAGTACAGTTTTTCAGGTTTAATTAAAGGGGATGAACAAAAACAACCTGTGAAAAGTTTAGGAATTTCAGCATTCTTCCTAAAAAAGCCTCTGCATTTCAGGGATTAAAGTAATTGTGCAAATTTTCTTTACCATAAATAAAATGTCCATTTTTAATACTTTGCAGAGAATTCATGCAGGCAATGGCTGTCTGTAAACAACCTGAGAGCTGACTTCTATAGCTGTAATACCAGTATAACAAGTAAGAGGATCCACCAAATTGCAAGTGCACAAATTTATTGTATTATCAGTGAATCAATAAAATACTGGGGGAATTCACATAAAACCAAGGAGGGTTACAAAGAGGGTGAACCGGTCATAGACCACCACAGCAAGGTACAATTATAGGCAGTGAACAATGTCAAGAGCATACAACATGGTACAATATAAATATATGTAAAAATATCATAAAAAACCAAGTTGATAGCCTAGTACCAAGCCCACAACTCACCCATACTGTCGGGTTATGACACGTGTTCAGGGGCTGACCCCCAGTATTTTATTGATTCACTGATAATACAATAAATTTGTGCACTTGCAAATTGGTGGATCCTCTTACTTGTTATACTGGGATTACAGCTATAGAACTCAGCTCTCAGGTTGTTTATGTAATTTTGAGTTGCTAACTATGTGAGTCCAAGATGTTTCCCTATATTGTTGTCTTAATGGCTGTCTGTAGTCTGGAATCCATGGACATCACCAAACACTGGGTTTCCTCCTTTGTGATAATTTGCCAGACATTTCCTGCAGCTGACTGCAGTTGTTGCTTGTTTGTGGGTTGTTCTGCCTTAAATGTATGTCTTATGGTGGGTTTACACGTCCCGATATCGGGACGATATCGCTATACAACAGCGCGGGAGCGCGCATTTTTTGAGCACTTTTCCCGATATCGCATTGGCGGTTTACACGCTGCGATATCGGGAAACAACGTCCCAACGATGTGTACGCCCACCAACCCAGTAACGACCATTTAACATGGGAGTTAATGGGTAGTGTCGGCGTACACATCGGAGTTGGATGTTTACACGCAACGATCCGGCTCCAACAGGCATCCGATATCGGGCGGTTGAATAGCGCGCTCATTCGACCCCCGATATCGGATTACCATCGTTCCTGCATCGTATTGTACCTTCAAACAGTACGATGCAGGAACGATATCGGGTCCAACTCACGAACCACGTGACTTTTTGTAGGAGTTGGATCGGAGTTGGACGCCGATATCGCGGCGTGTAAACCCACCATGAATCTTGTGAAATGCAGCTCGATGGGCTGAGATCTGGTGATTGACTTGGCCATTGCAGATATTTCCACCTCTTTGCCTTAAAAAAACTCCTGTATTTTTGAGTTCCCCAGCTCATTTTTTGTACAATGTAGCAAACTGTTGATATGGCGGCTCCTAACAGTTTTGCTATGTCTCTTATAGATTTCTTTTTTTGATCCTAGTGATGGTCTTCTTTCTTCCATTGAGAAATCATGACTGCATGTTGTGGGTTCACCGTAACAGCTTCCAAATGCACATGCCACATCTGGAATCATCTCCACACCTTTTACCTGCTTAACTAATGACTGAATAGATAGCGACATATTATACAACTGTAATGTCTGAAAGCCAACTCCAATACCCTCAAATTAAAGCTTAGAGCTTGAATTGTAAGGCAATATTGATTTTATAAATATATCTTGAATATATTTTGTTAAACAGCTAAAATACCAAAACTTGTGTCACTGGCAAATATCTCTGGACCTAACTGCATGTCTCTTGATCAGGCATGGTTGAACACAATATCTGAAGAGTCACATGCCCAAAAGAACATAGGAACAGAGCAGTAAATTAGACAAGTGATGTGAAGCAGATCTACCAGTATGAGTAGAAAGTAAAATATTGGTAGCAGTAAATATTGAAGCAGTTCACAGATAAAAGTGTAAAAGTTATATTGTCCATTGCTTGAGATCTGGTCCAGAGTTGTGATGCCCCTACAAGGTCTAAGCGTCACAT
>JARQOC010000002.1:452047967-452058865 GCA_033576535.1 Allobates femoralis | reverse complement strand
TTCCTTCACTTTTCGTGTAGTGCGCCGGACATCGTTGTCCATACTCCACTGTCACACACGGTAGCCGGACAACCCCTGATCTCGTACAAGAAAAACTGACGTCAGAATGAAGCAATGAGATCTTCTTCTATTTCCAGATAGACTCAGTTCTGGCTTTCAGACTTCAGAAGACACAGCTGTAGTGTACACACAAGTGTATCATCCTGCACATCACTCACCATATGTGCTGAGAAGACTTTCAAATTGTGCCAGAAGACCAATAGTGTATAACTGGCGCAGGAAGCCATCATCATTCAGACAGTTCCTCAGCTTGATAATGAAGCCACAGATCAGCGCTGTTAACTAAAACAGATAAACATGTTAACAGAACAGGATGTCAAACGTATTCATAGTATGAAACATGATGATGACAGCATCATGCTGTGGTGATTATTTTCTTTAGCAGGGACAGGTAAGCTGGTCAGAGTTGATGGGAAGATGGATGGAGCTAAATACAGGACAATCTAGGAGGAAAACCTGTTAGAGGCTGCAAATACTTGAAACTGGGGCGTAAGTTCACCTTGTAGCAGGACAATGACCCTGGCAAGACTTGGAAATTGCTATTCACAGATGCTCTCCTCTCAATCTCATTGAGTGATGAAGAATTGGCAAAAATTTCAGCCTCTAGATATGCAAAACTGATAGAGGCATACCCAAAGAAACATGCAGCAGTAATTACAGCAAAAGGTGGTCCTACAAAGTATTGCCTAAGTAAGGTTGAATACAAATGCACATCCCACTTTTACAATTTTTTAAAAATATTTAGAAAAACACAAGTAGTGGATAACCTCTGGTTCCACTGGCAATCATATCTCAATATCCAAGTAGCAAAGATAGAAGCAACATGTCCAATCATATTTAGGCCCCCTTCACATCACGATTATTTCCTGTCCGTGGGGACCCTGTTTTTTGCAGGACCACACGGACAGGAACGGATAGGCCTGGATGTGAACTCCGGATGCCATTTCTGTGTCCGTATCCGTGATTTTGAGGGGTCCAGACACAGAAAAAGCTGGGAGGAGCCGAGCCTGCAAAGCGCAGGCAAGTGGTGTCAGAGCTGTTATGTCACACGTGGGGAGAAAGAATCCTGTGTTCTTCCCCCCGTGTGACATGTCGGGGCTGAGGTTTTGCTTTCCCTGTGTACCTACATACACTGGAAAAGCAAAATAAAAGAGAAAAAATGTATTAAAAATAAAAAATAAATGCTCACCTAGAGGTGAGTCCGCCGTCAGTCCGGGACCCGAAGAGAAGACGTTCGATTGCTGCCAGGACCTTAAAGATGTGATTGGCCAGTAGCGATCATGTGATACGTCATGTGACATACCACCTGATCGTTACCAGCCAATGACATTTTAAGGTTCTGGCAGCATTCGGGAATCTTCATCTCGGGTCCCAGACAGCCAGCGGAGAGGTGAGCATTTATTTCTTTTATTTTTAACACATTGCAATGAAATAAAGCAATGTGTTAAAAATAAAAAAAAATGCTCACCTGCCGCCGGCTGTCTGGGACCCGAGATGAAGATGCCTGAATGCTGCCAGGACCTTAAAATGTGATTGGCCGGTAGCAATCAGGTGGTATGTCACGTGACGTATCACATGATCACTACTGACCAATCACATTTTTAAGGTCCTGGCAGCAATCAAACGTCTTCTCTTCGGATCCCGGACTGACGGAGGACTCACCTCTAGGTGAGCATTTATTTTTTTTATTTTTAACACATTGCTTTATTTCTTTTCACTTTAGCAGTGTATGTAGATACACTGCTAAAGTGAAATTATACTGAACAGAGCATGCTCAGTACACTAAAATCGGATCTGGGAAACGATCCTGTGTTATTCCGGATCCGAGCTTCATAGACCCCTATGTTATTTGAATCTGACAGTGTTCGATCCGATTCTGTCCGATTGTCTCTGCTGTGCCCAAAATTGGAGCAGTCTCCGATTTTGGGAACATGAAAAAGCGGACACAATCGGATCCCTGCACACACAGATGGCCATTAAGGACCAAACTGGCCCATATGGATACATGGGGGCCAAATTGGATTCGTGGCTATCTGTTTTATAACGGATAGCCACAGATACAAAAAAACAGTGATGTGAAGGGGGCCTTAGATAGACATTTATTTCTTGTCTGTATACATTTCATTTCTGACACTGAACCTTTCAGAGGGAGTGTTGTTGCAAGGATATAAATTAATCTGGTAGAAAGTTTCCAATTACCCTGCAGTGCCACCATGGGGTGGCTAATAGAGAAGTGTTCTTGATAGTATTTTTCAAATTTTTTTTATTAAAAAAACAGACAACTTAGTTCTCTTAAAATGTTCTTCAACACCACTAGAGAGCTAACTAATAGAACACACATGGCTGAAACTGAATGGACAGTAACCCTGTTAAAACTTAAACATATTTTAGAATCTACATATGAAATCCTATACGGCATTACAGTAAGCACAAGCTGACGGGGGAAGAGGGGGGGGACCTATCAATCAATACATAGTATGGGCGTAATAGTGTAGCTAGCGCTGAGAAATTGGGCAATAAATGTACACATACCGTTTGACAGAAGACAACATCTCTGCGGTACTGGAGGCTCAAGCACAAGGCGATTGTTGGAGCACTGTCCTGCATTAGTAGAAAGACCATGGCTTTCTTTGCTTTATCACTCATCATGGCCACACAGTCTGTTAGTGTACTCAGTAAGGGGTAAAGGGCTTCACTCCATTCCCCTGCAGGAAACCAGAGCTTATTATTATAAGTACCTGCCTGCTACTGATAGCTATTCCATAATATAAGTAATTCTAAGTGTAAACCCATGTAAGTCTCTAAAATATGAAACTTTCCACCAATATTCTGCATTGGGTGTATTACAAATTTAAAGAAGTCTGGGGGAACAGCTATTCTCCTTGTGGAGAGTATTCTGCCAGCCGGCAGTGAGAAGACTTAAGGCTGCAATGCTCCCCTGGGAAATTGCATATGCAAATTGTCACTTCAGTGAGGAAGTAAACTAATGCCACCTAATAAAGGTAGCAATCCTAAAAGACATAATTGACTCTTTAAAAAGCCTTTTAATATGACTTTGGGGTTCTGATCTGGCCCAAATCCTAACTCTAGATGCTGCATTTTGGGGCAATTGCCCCTCATCATTGCAATCCTAAATCATGTTAAAAAAGAGAATTTTGTTTACGTACCGTAAATTCTTTTTTCTTGAATCATCAATGGGAGACCCAGACAATGGGTTTAGGGCACTGCCCTCCGGAGGCCACACTAGGTACTACAAGAACTGTAGACACCGCCCCCTCCGCTTATAAACCCCCACCGCAGGGAACATCCTCAGTTTGGTCCATAAGCTGCGAGGAGACAACAGAAAACCACACCCGAAACCTCGGGAAGACACCGTGAACAGACGGTTCAACAACCCGGATACACTGCCCCAACAGGGGACAGATCAACCGTAACATACCACGGAAAACACTGGGTGGGTGCTGGGTCTCCCATTGATGATTCAAGAAAAAAGAATTTACGGTACGTAAACAAAATTCTCTTTTTTCTGATCATCATAATGGGAGACCCAGACAATGGGGATGTCCTAAAGCAATACCCCAGGGCGGGAAAAAGTTCCTCAAAAGACGTTTGCATACGCAGTCCCCTTCAAAGGTGGGCAACCGCCGCCTGGAGGACCCGCCTGCCCAAACTTGCATCCGCAGAGGCATGGGCATGCACCATATAATGCTTAGAGAAGGTGTGCAGGCTAGACCAAGTGGCCGCCTGACACACCTGCAGAGCAGAGGCGCGATGCCGCAAGGCCCAGGAGGCACCGACAGCTCTTGTCGAGTGTGCCTTCAAGCCTACCGGGAGAGGCAAACCAGAAGACCGGTAAGCCTCTTGAATGGGTGCCTTGATCCATCTGGCCAAGGTAGATTTTGACGCCGCTGACCCCTTACAGCGACCTGCCGTAAGTACGAACAAGGAGTCCGAACTCCGGAAGGAGGCAGTTCTGGACACATAAATGCGTACAGCCCGTACGAGGTCCAGAGTATGGAGGTCGCGTTCAATCTGATGAACAGGAGCGGGACAAAATGATGGGAGCACAATCTCCTGGTTCAAGTGAAAAGTGGAAACCACTTTTGGCAGGAATTCCGCCCGCGGGCGTAACACCACTTTGTCTTGGTGAACCACCATAAAGGGTGACTTGCACGATAGTGCCGCCAGTTCAGAGACCCGTCTCAGGGACGTAATAGCCACCAGAAAAACCACTTTCTGTGACAAGTAAGAAAGAGAGACTTCTCTCAATGGCTCAAAAGGTGGTTTCTGCAAAGCCGCCAAGACCATGTTGAGATCCCAAGGGTCCAGAGGTCGCCTATACGGCGGAACCACTCGAGACACCCCTTGGAGAAATTGACGAACCTTTGGGAGGAGCGCCAAGCGCCTGTCGAACAATACAGACAGCGCTGATACCTGACCCTTCAGAGAACTGAGGGAAAGGCCCAACTCCAAACCTGACTGCAAAAAAGCCAATAGGGTCGGGATCGACAAGGGCCAAGGTACATGTCCCCCAGAGGAGCACCAGGCGAAAAAGACTTTCCACGTTCTGTGGTAAATCTTCCGTGACGTGGGCCGTCTAGCTCTGTTCATGGTGGAAACAACCGCAGGAGAGAAACCCCTGGATGTTAAGAGCCAGGCCTCAAGAGCCATGCAGTCAATCTGAGGGCCCCGGAATTGGGACGGAAGAAGGGGCCCTGCGCGAGAAGATCTGCGCGGTCTGGAAGAGCCCACCGGTGTCCGCCGGACAGTTGCCACAGATCCGGATACCAGGACCTCCTCGGCCAATCCGGAGCCACTAGAATGGCTGTGTGACATTCCGTCTTGATTTTCCACAGGACCTTGGGCATCAGCGCCAGGGGCGGGAAAACATATGGCAGGCGAAAATCTGACCAACTCAGGACTAGAGCATCTGCCCCCAGAGACTGAGGGTCCCACGATCTCGCCATGTATTGTGGCACCTGATGATTCAGCCGGGAGGCCATCAGATCCACATCCGGGGTCCCCCATCTGATGCAGATGTCCCGGAAGACGTCCGGATGGAGAGACCATTCTCCGGCGTCCATCCCCTGTCGGCTCAGGTAATCTGCCTCCCAATTCTCGACACCTGGGATGTAGACTGCGGAAATCAAGCAGTTGTTGGCTTCCACCCATGATAGAATGCGGTGGACTTCCGCTAGAGCCTGTGCACTCCTGGTTCCTCCTTGGTGATTTATATAGGCGACAGTCGTCGCATTGTCGGACTGAACCCGAATTGGTTGTCCGGATAGGAACACCCGAAAGGCCAGGAGTGCCAGATAGACCGCCCTGAGCTCCAGCACGTTGATCTGCAACGTCGTCTCTGCACGTGTCCAGAGACCTTGAGCTCTGTGGTGTAAGAACACCGCGCCCCAGCCCTTCAGGCTGGCGTCGGTGGTCACCACTAACCACGATGGCTTCAGGAAGGATCGCCCCTTTGATAAGTGACTCGGCTGAAGCCACCACTGCAGAGCATCCCTGGTCGGCTGGGAAAGGACCACCAGCTGATTCAGAGAGGACGTCCTCTTGTCCCACCTCTGGAGGATTTCCAGCTGCAGAGGACGGAGGCGAAACTGTGCGAAGGGCACCGCCTCTATTGCTGCCACCATGCGTCCCACCATCTTCATCAATACCCGTAGGGATGAATGAGGTGATTCGAGGAGATCGCGTACTCCTGACTGGATGGCCAGTTGTTTGGCTCGTGGTAGGGAGACTAGAGCAGAGTCCGTGTGGAATTCCATGCCCAGGTACGTCAGTGACTGGGTTGGAACCAGGGTGGACTTCTGGATGTTGAGAAGCCACCCGAACTGCTCCAGAGACTGCATGGTCGCCTGCAGGCTTCGCTGACACAGGTGTTCCGATGGCGCTCTGACCAGTAGGTCGTCCAAATAAGGAATGACGGCGTGTCCCTGCGCATGCAGTAAGGCCATCATTGATGCCATCACTTTCGTGAACACCCGGGGAGCCGAGGCCAACCCGAAGGGCAGCGCCACGAATTGGAAGTGCTCCTCCCCCACCGCGAATCTCAACCATCGTTGATGAGACGGTGCAATGGGTATGTGAAGGTAAGCGTCGCGAATGTCTATGGACGCTAGGAAGTCGCCCTGCGACACAGCCGCGATCACGGAGCGCAGGGATTCCATGCGGAACTTCCGAACCAACACATGGCGGTTGAACAGCTTGAGGTCCAGAACCGGGCGGAAGGAGCCGTCCTTCTTCGGGACGATAAAGAGGTTGGAGTAGAAACCCCTGAACCTCTCCCCAGTGGGCACTGGGACCACCACTCCGTCTCTGCGGAGTCCCTCCAAGACCAGATAAAAAGCCTGAGCCTTTTCTGGAGATGGGACAGACCGATGGAATCGGTGTGTGGGTTGTGACGACAGCTCTATCCTGTATCCTCTGGAGACTACGTCTCGAACCCACTGATCTTGGATGTGGAGTCGCCATTTGTCTTGAAATTGAGACAGGCGACCTCCAACCTGTGGGGAGGCAGGAAGAGAGAGCGAGTCATGCTGAGGTGGGTCTGGGAGCGGCAGCTGTTGTACCTGCCGACTTCTTCTGGCGACTCTTGGGGCGCCATTGCTGAGAGGGCTTGGCCCCACGGTCCGCACGAGCGGAAGACGCTGACGGCTGTGAGCTGGTACGAAAGGACCACTGTTTAGGGTTCCTTTTCACAGTATACCTAGGCTTAGGTCTGTTCTGTGGGATCTTGGACTCCGTAGAGTCTTTGATCAACTTGTCCAGCTCGGCACCAAACAGCCTGTCACCAGAAAAAGGAAGATTCTGCAGAATCTTCTTTGACGTGGCATCTGAGTCCCATAGACGCAGCCACAACAATCTGCGGATCGCTATCGCATTGGCCGAAGCCACAGCTGAGCGAGTGGCAGTCTCCAGGGACGCTGTCCTAGCATAATCTGCATAGGCCTTTGCCCTCTCTGTAAGTGCCAGGACTTCAGAGTTAAAACCTGCCAGGTCAGCAATCCCATCCAGACAGGATGTGATCGCCTGCAGAGTCCAGACCGCAGCAAAACTCGGGGCAAATGAAGACCCCACAGCCTCATAAGACGACTTGGCGAGTTGTTCGACCTGTCTGTCTGTCGCATCCTTCAGTGAGGAGCTATCAGAGGCAGAGAATAGGGAGCGTGCAGCAATCCTGGTCATGGAAGCGTCCACTTTCGGGGACTGCGACCACTCCTGAAGCACCTCCTGAGGAAAGGGAAAGCGGTTGTCCTTGGATTTGCGGACATAACGCCGTCCAGGGTGTACCCTGGGAGCTCTAACCACCCTTTCAAAATTAGTGTGGTCCAAAAAGGAACCGCACGGTCTAGCCTCAGGTCGTAACCACTGGTAGACCTCCTTCGGGTGAACGGCTGTCTCCTGAGGGGGTAACCCGAGACGTAAAGTCTCGTTGATGGAAGACACCAGATCCTCCACCCCTTCAGCTGGTTCAGACACCGACCCGAGAGTTGAACCCCCATCATCCTCGTCACCGTCAGAGTGACGCTCCTCCTCAGAGAGGATCTGGAGCTCGGGTGAATCAGCACGGCGAGCCCGCTTAAGGGGTCTCACGGTGGAAGATGGAGACACCCGGGGGTAGCTTGAAGGAGTAGCTGGAGCATCCAGTCTCCTTGTTAGTGCCTCCAGGGATTGCGACATGGAGGACAATTGGGACAACAGAGAGGCATTAATCTCGCTTTGTTTTTCCCATGGCCCTGGGATCACTTGAACCTCAGGGTAAAGCACCGGAGCTGCTGACTCAGCAGTGACAGTCCGGGCGTCTGGGCGTCCGCAATTATTGCAGGACCCCTCCACCAGTGTCCCGTTGCATGTAGCACAGACAGGTGTGGTACTGGCTGCCTTAGCAGCGCCTTTCTTCCCTGAGGACATACCCACGGTAGAGGAATATCAACACAGGAGAAACTTCACCGGAAACCGGTGGCTTACCGACCGCTGCACAGCGGTGGTGAAGGGAGCGGTGTGTGTGTGGCCTCCGCGAGGAAAGAAAACCTGGTCTCCCCTGGAGTGCAGCAGAGCAGTCTCCAACGATCCCAGCAGGAAAGTGAGGGGAAAAGATGGCCGCCGCTGTAGAAGCAGAGGGCGGGGCCGAAACACGCGGGAAGCACACACACACACGCCCATCCAGGTCACATGGGCCGCTCCACATCTCTCCCGGCCGCCATTACAATAATGTAAGCGCCGGAGCCCGCAGCGCGGGAGGTATTAAACATAAATACCCGGGCTCACAGACAAAGTCTGAAGCCCACAGCCGCAGCCCCTGTGTCACACAGGGCGGTCAGCCAGGGTGACCCCAGCACAGGGTACACCGCCAGAACCGCGGACCCTAAGGCAACGCGCGGTCTGAGTGTCATAAACACATCAGTGTCAGACACTACCCCCAGGCACACCGGAGACACCGGAGTATCTCAGTGCCGGTCCGGTCTGTAAGCACCATATCATGGGAGGCCTCGGACGGGGGTTCAGCACCAGTCCGGTCTGTAAGCACCATTTAGGGAGGCCTCGGACTGGGCTGGCTCTAGTCCGGTCTGTAAGCACCATTTAGGGAGGCCTCGGACAGAGCTGACTCCAGTCCGGTCTGTAAGCACCATTTAGGGAGGCCTCGGACGGAGCGGAGCTGTGCCAGGCTCCTATCTCCCACTTCTCAGAGCCCCCAAGAGGGATGGGAAGGAGCACGGCAGCGTACCGGGAGACACAGTGTGCCCAGGCACTAGGCCCTCCGGTACCTCGACCTGCATGTTCCCCGAAGGTAAACAGGGAGACTGCCGGAGGTCCCTGACTGGGACCTTCTTTACCTTGTCTTCATACGCCATCACGTAAGCTGTGAGAATGCAATGAAGTGCAAGCAAAGCGTGTGGTACCTCCGAGCACACTAAGTTTAAAACTGAGGATGTTCCCTGCGGTGGGGGTTTATAAGCGGAGGGGGCGGTGTCTACAGTTCTTGTAGTACCTAGTGTGGCCTCCGGAGGGCAGTGCCCTAAACCCATTGTCTGGGTCTCCCATTATGATGATCAGAAAAGGCTTGTTAAAAAGTCAATTATGACTTTTAGGATTGCTACCTTTATTAGGTGGCATTAGAATTTGTCTGCTTCCCCACTAAAGCGACACATTTAAAGAATGTATAGTGCAGGACACATTTCAGAAGACTTGCCCGTTCCATTAGTGACTCCTGTGTGACCAAGAGAAGCTGAATTTTAGAGAAATGTTTTTTTTTTTTGGGAATAATCTTTCACAAATTATGCCCAATCCATCTAAAAGGGGATAACGTGCTGATCGCTGGGGATCTGACCACTGGGACCCCTCCCTGAATTGAATGACCCCCATTCCATCTAGTGTCAATGAAACTGGGAAATCAAGAACTTTGCTAGCTTCATAGACAGTCAATGGAGCAGAGGCTGCTCATACACACCTTTGTCTCATTCAGGAGAGGACTTCAGATTTTGGGATTAGCAGTCGATCCTAGCAATCAGCAAGTAATTCCCTGTCATTGTCTTTTTGGGAATAATCTTTTAACTCAAGGTTTGCTCGTAATTACATTGTACATTTATTACATGACTTCTTTACATGTATTGGACTACAATTATGGGGTTTTAGAGTTTCATCAAGTAAATGTTACATAATGTAATGTTGTACTTTTTTTTTTTTTTTACATATTCTATATCCCATCTTGAAGTTCCCTCCTTCCAGTCATTTAATGGGAGTATTTATTCTCCATTGCTACAATACAATACAATCTGTCCTGGTTATATGATGGACACACAACGGTGGATGGTTTGTTAAAAGTCAGAGTTTTCTACAGTTTATCAATCCTGCATAACACCAGGGCATATGTTGTTTCACTTTTAATAAACAACCAAGGTCCTATTAAATGGCAGCAAGATTTCGTAGTCCGCAAGAAATTCCTATATAGAGTACAACGCACTGAAAGACTGTAATACTTGTATAAAGTACACAAAAGGACAATATGTACTTGCTGAAATAAAACTGAATCTGTTAACCCCTCCAATCCAGTTTAACTGTTTAAGTTCATTTATTTCTGGGCAACTTAACCACTGTGATAATACCGCTTAGGCCAGAAAATGACCTTAGTGGCCACATTCAGCTGCCTAGAAATAAGTAGAGTGGCGAGGTCTACAGCATTGCTTAGAGCCTGGTGATAAAAAAGGTGAGCTTTGGTTACTTTAGTATTTCAAAGTACTCTATTCCTAAGCCAACGTAGACTAAAAGCATTATTTTTTGTGGGCAAGCTGTAGATTTTCTGTTGCTGTATATTGCCCAAAATGTTGCAACAAATTAAAAGTTGTTGGCCACTACTTTTGTATTGATGGCCTTTACCTCGGATAGGCCATCAAAACCTGATCGGTGGGGGTGCGACTCTCAACACACCTGCTGATTAGCCGTTACTGACTGACCAGAAGTTCTCGGATGCTCCATCATTTCTATAGTTTTGATGGAGCTGCTGTGTTGTGGCAGCATCCAAAAACTTAGCACTAGCTGATTGTCAAGGGTGCCAGATGACCTTAGGTTAGGCCATCAAAATTTGATCAGTGGGTGTGCGGCTCCCAACACACCCATTTATTAGCCATTATTGACTGTGCCCAGACGTTCTCGGATGCTCCATAATTTCTATAGTTTGATGCAGCTGCTGTGTTGTGGCTGCACCCAAGAACTTAGTAATAGCTGATTGTCAGGGGTGCCGGGTGTCCTAGGATAGGCCATCAATGACAAAGAAGTGGCCAACCTCTTTAATGGACACTTTCATAAACAAAGTGAGTGAATGGGGTGCC
>JARQOC010000002.1:451978084-452047867 GCA_033576535.1 Allobates femoralis | reverse complement strand
AGAATAGTAGTTTGAATGCCGCTTCTCTGATTGGTTGCTGATGAACGTGGCGACCAATCAGAACAGCGGTGCTCGCCATGCCGCCATATTTGAAATACAATGTGCACCATGGCGAGCGCCGCTATACTGATTGGTCGGCGCTGAACGTGGCGACCAATCAGAGAAGCGGCGGCCGGTTTGAATGCCGCTTCTCTGATTGGTCGCTGCATTCAGCAGCGACCAATCAGAATAGCGGCACTCGCCCTTATTTAAAATACAATGTGCTCAGTGTTTTTCAAATATGGCGCCATGGAACGCGCCGCTATTCTGATTGGTCGCTGCTGAACGTGGTGGCCAATCAGAATAGCGGCGCTCGCCATGCTGCCATATTTGAAATACAATGTGCGCCATGGCGAGCGCCGCTATTCTGATTGGTCGGCGCTGAACGCGGCGACCAACCAGAGGAGCAGTATTCAAACCGCGCGCCAAGCCACCCTACTACGCGGCCATGGCGACCAATCAAAAGAGTACTGCGGCTTGGCGCGCGGTTTGAATGCCGCGAAGGGCACCATCGCTGCGGTCATCTCCCAGCTGGCTTGCCGCTGACCGGAGCTCAGCCACGACTACTGCTGCACAGAGGTCAGCAGCTCGCCAGTCGGGAGCGCTGCGGCCACCATCGGCCGGGCTGCAAATTGGCGCGAAATTCGAACTTTGAATTCTTGCGCCTATTTGCAGTCTGCACACATTGGTGCCCGCCAATTATATAGTAGATGTTAATCAGGGAGCTCGGTGGACCCCTGGTGTGGCTGGGCAGCCCTGCACATTGTTCCTAACACTCGTTTCGCATGCAGCTGCCTTCTCTCTTGATTGAGAATAAATCCCACAACTTCCTCTGCAGACACAAGCTCATTGTAAGCCATTAATGTCAATCTCGAAAGATGGAGACAGCCACGTGCAAAACGAGTGGGAGGAACGGTACTATTACCATTCAGCCATGATTACGGTCCACCCTTATTGGCATATCTAAACACAGTTAATTTTTTTCTTTTTGCAGTACAGAGGAGGTGATTTTAAAAGGAAAGGAGCATTTTATAAATGGGCTATATTACCAACATAAAACGTCACTTTGCGGTAACAGACTCACTTTAAAAACGTGCTAGCAAATTAGGTTTAATTAAGCGTTGTAGAAGACAATATAGTACTAAGCTTGTCAAGGAGCACCAAGAGAAAGCAGAAGGAGCTTGCACATAGTTTACTTGTAGCATGCTAAGGTTTATTTCTAAATGCAGATCCATGCAAGGGATTTAATCATTAAATCGAAATTCACCCCAATGGGCCTGTTGAAGGGACATGAAGGCCTTTGGAGATCTTGGCATCATGGCTCTTCAAAAGAAGTTTGCCTCTCTTTGAACCTTACTAAACAGTAACTGGCATAAACAAAAGTTTAAAGGAGAGTGCCCATGGTCAGGATTAGAAGTTGTTTTCGACACAGGATATTGTATAGTACAAGCACAGTGGATGGGAGGTATAGAAATCTCATGCCCAGTATATGCTTCTGTTTTTACGCAGTGTAAAATGACATGCAGCTCGGCTTTCCGAGTCACAGCAGGTCAATTTATGCTCGCAGAGACGCTGATTTTTAAGGCCCTTCACATCAGCGTTTTTTTCAAATCGCGGCAGATGCGGTGAAAAAAACGCATCTGCCGCGATTACCGCATACCGGCTGCACTTGTGGCACGGTTGCGGCGCGGTTGCGGTAAACGCCATACAAGGTATAGGCGGACTTGCGGCAGGTGCGGCAAGTGCGGTTTTGGCACTTGCGGCAGGTGCGGCCGCGATAAAAAATGCTGTCAGCCGCGGTTTTTTTCGCGGCCGCACCTGCCGCAAGTGCCAAAACCGCACTTGCCGCACCTGCCGCAAGTCCGCCTATACCTTGTATGGCGTTTACCGCAACCGTGCCGCAAGTGCAGCCGGTATGCGGTAATCGCGGCAGATGCGTTTTTTTCACCGCATCTGCCGCGAATTTCAAAAAACGCTGATGTGAAAGGGCCCTTAGCAAGAGAATACAGTGAAAATCCGATGCGTCCAGAATGCTGATCATGTGCACTGACACTGTGTTCTCCTATATAGAGAACATTCATGTCTCATGATCGTGGGCACTTAGTCCAAAGAAACAAATCATTTTTAAATAAGATTTCAAAATCTGTCTTTGAATGCTTTGGGAAATGTGTAATAACATCAAACACGTGATCTAGAATAAGTAATTGCCTGAAAGATGTTCACTCAATTTAAGGTAAAATAGCAAAGAAATTCTGAAAATCCAGAAAACATGAATTTAGGTCTTGAGAAAGATAGGCTTTCTATATTGAGGTGCCGGACCCACCCTAACTAATTAGCAAAAGTGGAAAACCACCCTATCCAATCCTTGTTTTCTCTGCTAAGGCTGATCCCTTCACATTATATGTATATATATATATATATATATAATATATATATACACTTGACAAGGACCCTGCTGGGTTGAAACATTGCCATGGATCAGTAAAAGTATCCACATTTCACTTTTGATTTGGAGTGCTGCCTATTTTTTTTTATTTTACATATAATATTACATACGCATGTACATACTGTATATACACTGGGCGAAGAAAGTATTGAGCACATCGTCAATCTTCTACATGAATATATTTCTAAAAGAAATGCTATTGACATAAATTTCTCAATATATGTCAGAAACAAACCATTCAATCCACAGACAAATGAATCAAACCATAGATGTCCATAAGTTTAGTAATGTGTAATAATGAGAAATGACAAAGGGAAAAAGTATTGAACACGCTTACTGAAATGTATTTAATACTTTGTACTAATTTTTCTTTTGATGACATTAGCTTCAAGTCACCTCCAGTATGAAGAAACTAGTCACTTGCATTGCTCAGGTGTGATTTTGGCCTATTCTTCCACACAAATTTGCTTCAAATCCTTAAAGAGGACCTGTCACCAAACCAGGCATGGTGATCTAATTACAGCACTGAATGCAGCATGTCTGCAGCATGCAGGCAAGGTGTCCCCCAGCACTTGAGCAGCCCTGTACCCCGAGATAATACACTTAGAAAACTTACATGCTGCAGCCATTAAGGAGGTGGCTAGGGGCTGCAGCCAAGGGCAGATTCACACCCCCTGCATGTGTAATCTGCCCACCGCTGCCAATCATTCTCTCCCTCTTCAGCAACATTGAACAGTTTTTTTTTGTGTTTTTTCAGAACTTGCCGTTTGGCCACGCCCCTCAAGGCTGCTGAAGAGGGAGATAATGATTGGCAGCGGTGGGCAGATTAAACATGTAGGGGGTGTGAATCTGCCCTTCGGCTCCAGCCCCTAGCCACCTCCTTAGTGGCTGTAGCATGTAAGTTTTCTAAGTGTATTATCTCGGGGTACAGGACTGCTCAAGTGCTGGGGGAACCCCTTGCCTGCATGCTGCAGACATGCTGCATCCAGTGCTGTAATTAGATCACCATGCCTGGTTTGGTGACAGGTCCTCTTTAAGGTTGCATGGACTCCTATGAACTCTGAGCTTAAGTTCTTCCATAAATTCACCATTGGATTCAGCTCAGGTGATTGGCTCAGCCATTCTAGCAGCTTTATTTTCTTTTTCTGAAATGAACTGAGAGTTTAATTGGCTGTGTGTTTGGGATTATTGTCTTATTGAAATGACAATCCTTGTTTCATCCTCATGATCGTACTAGATGGCAGCAGATATTATTAAGAATTTCTGGTCACATTTGTCCATTCATCCTTGAATTACATTCAGAGCCGTCGAGTTGGTAAGCCAAACCACTGACTCCGACTCCCTCATACATGACTCATGTTTAAGTGATAAATTTATTGTAGGACAATGGTAACATCAAGCTTTTAACATTATTATAACACAATAATCAAGATATTTAGATAAAACATATAATAATTTATAATAGTAATATTAAGCACATTCTGCGTTGAACTACTGTACACAATTTATTATATATTTTAGGAGTCGGAGTCAGTCCATTTTATACCAACTCCAACTTCATCAAAATGGGCACCGATTCCAATTCCATAGCCCTGATTACGTGACGTTTGCCAGTGACATATGCTGAAAAACAGGCCCACATCATGATGTTTCCACCTCCAAAGTTCACTTACAGTATGTTGTTTTTGTGGTGATATGCAGTGCCATTTAGCCTCCAAAAATGATGTGTATTATGGCAGCCAAAGAGTTCAATGTTGGTTTCATCTGACCAGCCAGACAATATTCTCCTAGTATTCCACAGGCTTGTCTAAATGTTCATGAAAAGGTTCCCTTATTAAATCACTTTAAAAACATCCAGCCGGACGCGTTTTGGACACACTGTCCTTATTCATCGGCATGTTTTTTGTTGAGCAATGTAGTCTTATGTGGTGAGCGTGCATAGAGGCCATGGAGGTTGAGTGCATTACTTATTGTTTTCTTTAAAACAATTGTACACTACTGATTCCAGATCTTTCTGTAGATCTACACAGGTGGTTTTTGGCTCTTGGACAACTCATCTAAAAGGTCTTTGCACTCCTCTGTCTGAAATCTTGCAGGAAGCAGCTGGTCGTGGCAGGTTTATAGTGAAATGATGTCCTTTACTTTTCCAGATTATGACCTTAACATTACTCATGGAAACTTTCAGAAATTTTGAAATTCCTATGTAACCAATGCCATTAGTATGTTTTGCAACAATAAGGTTGTGAAGGCCTTGAGATAACTCATTGGTTTTACCCATCGTGAGATGTTTCTTGTGTGGAACCTTAGCAATTAGACACATATATAGGCCATCAGTTGAACAAACTACCGTATATACTCGTGTATAAGCCGACCCGTGTATAAGCCGACCCCCCTACTTTTGCCCCCAAAACCTGGAAAAACCTATTGACTCGTGTATAAGCTGAGGGTGGACCCCAGCACAGGTATACAGCCCCCAGCAGTGTGGTATACAGGCCCCCCCAGTGGTAGTATACAGCAGCCTCCCCAGTGGTAGTATACAGCAGCCTCCCCAGTGGTAGTATACAGCAGCCTCCCCAGTGGTAGTATACAGCAGCCTCCCCAGTGGTATATACAGGCTCCAGCAGTATTAAAGCAGCCTCCCCAGTGGTATATACAGGCCCCAGCAGTATATACAGCAGCCCCAGTGGTATACAGCAGCCTCCCCAGTGGTATATACAGGCCCCAGCAGTATTACAGCAGCCTCCCCAGTGGTATATACAGGTCCCAGCAGTATATACAGCAGCCCCCCAGTGGTATATACAGGCCCAGCAGTATACAGCAGCCTCCCCAGCGGTATACAGGCCCCAGCGGTGTACAGGCCCCCTCAGAAGTGGTATACAGGCCCCGTCTGCAATGGTATACAGGCCCCGTCTGCAATGGTATACAGGCCCCGTCTGCAATGGTATACAGGCCCCGTCTGCAATGGTATACAGGCCCCGTCTGCAATGGTATACAGGCCCCGTCTGCAATGGTATACAGGCCCCGTCTGCAATGGTATACAGGCCCCGTCTGCAATGGTATACAGGCCCCGTCTGCAATGGTATACAGGCCCCGTCTGCAATGGTATACAGGCCCCGTCTGCAATGGTATACAGGCCCCGTCTGCAATGGTATACAGGCCCCGTCTGCAATGGTATACAGGCCCCGTCTGCAATGGTATACAGGCCCCGTCTGCAATGGTATACAGGCCCCGTCTGCAATGGTATACAGGCCCCGTCTGCAATGGTATACAGGCCCCGTCTGCATGGTATACAGCCCCGTCTGCAATGGTATACAGGCCCCGTCTGCAATGGTATACAGGCCCGTCTGCAATGGTATACAGGCCCGTCTGCAATGGTATACAGGCCCCGTCTGCAATGGTATACAGGCCCCGTCTGCATGGATACAGGCCCCGTCTGCAATGGTATACAGGCCCCGTCTGCAATGGCATACAGGCCCCGTCTGCAATGGCATACAGGCCCCGTCTGCAATGGCATACAGGCCCGTCTGCAATGGTATACAGGCGCCCCCCCATCAGTGGTATACAGGGCCCACCCTTGCTGCCGCACCCCTGTACAGTAATACATCATTATACTTATCCCTGTCGCCGCTCTGACACCGCGCTCCTCTGGGTCTTCATGCTTCTTCCTGCTTGTGACCGGCGCAGGCAAGAACGTCATAGCCTGTGCGCCGGAGGAAGAAGCATGAAGACCGGAGGAGCGCGGTGTCAGAGCGGCGACAGGGATAAGTATAATGATGTATTACTTTACAGGTGTGCGGCAGCAAGGGGGGGCCCTGTATACCACTGATGGAGGGGGGAGGGGCGCCTGTATACCGATGGGGTGGTGGGCGGCCGCCTATGACTCGTGTATGAGCCGAGGGGGGACTTTTCAGCACATTTTTTGTGCTGAAAAACTCGGCTTATACACGAGTATATACGGTAATATTATTTTTCACTAAATGGAGAATTGCTTTCTAATTACTAATGGATTTCACTCGGTGTCAGACTTTCCATGTCTTTTTGCACCTCTTTCTTCATGTGTTCAATACTTTTTCTCTGGGTCATTTCTCATTACACATAACTTAATTTATGGACATTTCTCGTTTGATTTCTTTACCTGTGTGGAATGGTTGTTACCAACATCTGGTAAGAAACTCATGTCAATAACTATGGTTCATCAACTAGCAATGTTTGGACCATAAATAATAAAACCACAGCATAGTGTGAAACTATTAGACACTATATTAACCCAGGTCACAAAATGTATCCTCCTTAGGAAAGTGTGGTTTCAGTAATGAAATCAAGCTCTAGTTTTAAAAACGGAAATTTAAATTAATTTGCAAAACCTGACATATTGCTTGAAGCAAAACGTATGGTCCCAATAAATATCATAGATTGAGGTCTGATATAGTTGTGTCAGAAGTAGTAAATTAGAATCTTTTTGACATTTTTAGAGGCTCAATTTTAACATTTAGGGAAATCCTTTTTTTCCTAAAAGCTTTTTTTTCCTAACTAAATAAAATAAATTGACTACAACTTTCATCATGTTGTAAAATTGTTCTAGAAAACGACTATCAGGGTACCGTTACACGTCGCAACATTGCATGCAATGCAATTTGACTGGCAATTTGCTGGTTGTACTGAAATCATGGACACATTGTTACATTTGTACACGGCAACAAAATAGAACAATGTGTCCATGATTTCACTGCAACCAGCAAATTGTAAGTGAAATTGCATGCAATGTTGCGACGTGTAACGGTACCCTCACAAAGTGGGGAAGAATTGCCAAAATTAAGTTTCTATGGGATCTGAAAATAAGAGATGGAATTTGGTTGACTGCTGTCCACACCTGCTCCTTTTCACTGAATTAGTTTGATAAAGTCCTCCAAGCATATTCTCATACAGTCTTTGCTCCTTACAGGGAATCGGTCAGCAGACTCTTGCTATATAAGCATAGGACAGCATGCTGTGAGACTTAAAAACAAAAAACAACGGTGCTTTTTTTCAGGCTCTGTGCAATTGTTTACTTAAACTAATGGCTTTATTACCCTGTGATTAACATTACATGACTAGAACATCATGCATATGGCAGTCTGACACGCCTCCTAATGTGACTGACACCTCACTGTCAATGTGCAATCTCTACTGGGAGCCTGGTGTGGGTGGTGGGCAGCTCTCCCAAGTTCTGCTGTACTCCTGAAACTAAATGTTTTGATTTTGTCTGAACAGCTTCAGTAAGTAATCTAAGTGATACACCATTGGATTCATGGTCTCTTTGCCTATATTATGTTGCTGTCAGTTCAGGTAGCAAAAACCTGCTGACATATTCCCTTTAAGCTATGTGTACTATAATGTCTTTGGCACGATACATGTTTCATTACAAAGTACTGCTACTTGACCACTTCCATTTCCCCTTTGTCAGCACACTCAAAACAATTCTCCTCCAATTCTAACAGCAGAGATATTCAGTTAAATGTTATGTTCACACATGGAGCAGACACATCTCAAGCAGGCGTGCACACAGTATTTACAGCAGAAAAATGAGATAATTGCAATACCAGAAGTGACCACAAGAGGAAAGCGCAAAAACATGTCTCATTGGACACTACTGTCTTCAGATCGGTTTTATTTACCCGATTGTTAATACCTGATATTCCTTTGATTAATTTTCACTCAATAGTCCAAAATTTCACCACATAAGAATCACTTAAACGGGCTGTGGAACACTTAAGTTGTTTTTACTAAGAATGAACGGTTTTAAAATAATAAACAGAGATATATACGGACCCTTCAGCCAACCCGTGGATCCATCGCAGGTGACTGAAGAGGTCTGAGCTGTCTCTGAAAGCGGAAGTTGGAACAATACATGCATCCGGTGAGTGGCTTCAACAGAGAAAAACATCGGCTGATGCGCTCCACAAATCACCTCACCTGACCAATACAGCCAATCATAGGCGACAGCGGTTCCAGTAACTTCTGAAAGCAGATCTCCAGTGCTGCCTGTGCTGGATCCACAGCGATGTAGGAGAATAAGTACGCCTTTGTTAATTATTTTAAAAATGTATTCCTAGAAAAATATGCTGTCAGAGAACCCCTCTAATATCCTGATGCAGAAAGACTGAATGTCACGATTTACATGTTTGTGTTATAAGCTCTTGGGTTCACTAAAAGGCAGTCTGGTATTGTGAAGTAGATGCTGAAGGAGCAAGAATGCTGAGGAGAAAAGTCACAACCATACGCACTTGTCAACTGGGAAGGATGGCATGCAGGATATGGTGAAGATGATGTGGATGATAACACAGCCTCGTCATCAGAGGCCTCTGGGTTTATCCAATATGCTCTGCGCCTCTCATTACCTTTCTTGCTAGTACAGCTAATCTCACATTGGAAGACGTCTTCACAGCTGTCACTATGTAATCGTTCTTTTTGGAGAAGCTTGTCTACCCTCTGAATAATGCACTCCAGGCTCTTCTCAACATTTGACCACACTTTCTCCTACAACCAAAAGAATATATTAGCTATTAGTTGTACACAATAGTATGGATCTGACCTTCTGGAATCTACAATGATCAAGAGAACAAAGACACTTTAATGGAGCTGTACTTTGGTCTATTCACATCTCCTTAGTTGTGCATTCTCAGGTGTGGACACAAAAAGAATCACTTGCTGAACTAATCCACAGAGGAATTTAGACTCCAGAGGCAAAAACATCTTTGTAGCACCCACTAAGTAGATATGCAGAATGCTGTTATACTTTATGGAGTAGTCTATGCTTTCTTATGCCAAATTCACATGTCCAGTAATCATCTGTTAGAACGTATCCAGCAGCAATTTGTTGTCAAAAAGGTGGAGCTTACATAATTTGACTGTTATTAAATAACTGATTCCTGCAGGATCCATTGTTTTAAAGGGAACCTGTCATCTAGATTTAAGCCCCTACACTATCACTACCTGTCCCTACACCTTCCTAGTTGCTCCCTATCTATCCCTTTCTGATCTAAAGGGCCCCTATTATACATCAGCAAAATAACTTTAAACTTACAGAAGTCCCTAAGGCTGGGGACTGGAAAGGCGGCCCCACGCTCCATTCTTCTCTCCTAGATGGTGCATTGCACGCCCCACTGGGCGGCATTATTCTTTATTCCTCCCCGCCTCCACCATTTGGAATCTCCCACCCTCTGTGTACGTAGTATGCACTGGCCGCGACGTCACATCCGGTGCAGTGCATTATGGGGCCGGACACGTGATCAGCCCCAGTGCATTATGGGCTTAATCACGTGATCGGCCCAGCTCCGCGCATGCGCAATGCGCTTATTGAAGCCGGGCCGATCACGTGACTGGCCCCATAATGCACTGCGCCTGATGTGACGTCGCGGCCAGTGCATACTACATCTACAGTGGGCGGGAGATTCCAAATGGTGGAGGCGGGGAGGAATAAAGAATAATGCCCCCCAGCGGGGCGTGCAATGCACCATCTAGGAGGGGATAATGGAGCGTGGGGCCGCCTTTCCAGTCCCCAGCCTCAGGGACTTCTGTAAGTTTATTTTGCTGTTTATTCTGTAAAGTTATTTTGCTGATGTTTAATAGGGCCCTTTAGATCAGAAAGGGATAGATAGGGAGCAGCTAGGAAGGTGTAGGGGCTTAAATCTACATGACAGGTTCCCTTTAACACTAACTGATCGCCATTTATCTTTCATTTGAATATGATCCAGTACGAAAAAAAAAAGGATCCACTATAAATGAAAGAAAAACAGATGACTACCGTAATTAGCAAACAAATTAAAGGACCTATTTTCCAGACATTTCAATAAAAAAAAACGGATCCAGCTGAAATCAGTTACTTAAAAATGTACAACTTCTTTGTCAACAGATAGCTGCAAGATCTGTGATAATGGATGATTACTGAACATGGGAACTCAGCCTTGTATAGTATGAATACTGTGACATAAGTCAGGATCTTCCATCAGTTCATGACTGGCTATTTTTCTCCCTTTCCTGACAAGGCACATTTTCAGTCTTTTTCACACCTGCGCTTCTAAAGGCTCCAAAATGTATTCTCATCCAGAGCACCTGCTCTCCCTACACTCAGCATTCACATGATCAATAAGTCTGGAGGAAAAAGACAGCACTTATTCTTCGCACTGTATACTGCAATTAAGAAGGCAGAGGTGGTAATAAACCAGGTCTGCCTTCTCTATGGGGCAACCCTGTTCTCACTACTGCATGATCTCATGGAAGTAGCTTACTCTGCCTTTACATAAAGTGGATTGTTTAAAGTCTATCAGCGTTGTGAAACTGATTAATTTTGACTCTTACACAAGGGGATTGCCCAGAATGTGTACCAAACTGACATTATGAATGTATGAATACTTTGGAGTGCATCAGGAAAGAATAACTAGTGCTGCAGTCTTTTCATTTTGAGGATTGCTGGGGTCTCAGTAGTTCACATGTCATCATTTGAATGCCAGGAAAAGTTGTTAATTAGTTAACTCTGATTTTATCATTTACTGTAATTTATTAATGTATAAGTAATGCATTCAGGTAAGACAAAATATTTGGTATTACACAAATTATAAATTTTTAAAATTATTTGCAAAATGTTGTTTTACTGATCATACTTAGCCAAAAATTCACCTAGCCAGCCACTGTGGATTCTATGAAAAATGATGCTGTCTACAGTAAGCATATTATTTCTTTGGCAAACAGCTTTTCCAGGAAACAATATACTAAGTGTTGTCCCCTGAGCTTACACAGATCTGTCTGGTCAGTAATTTTAGCTCCCCGTCTGCCTCAGTGAAGTCAAAGATGGATTCTGTTTATTTACAACATTCGAGGTATATCATTCTTATCACATCTTTGTAAATTTAAACAATCATTGTGTGCAAAGTTACTAGAAATTTTAGAAATACCCATCTTTTAGGCTAACTTCACATATGCGTTCCCATCCGCAGCGTTCTGCGGAGGGGTTCCGCAATATGACTGCAGCACCGCAAGCCACTATCTTTATAATGGGAGCGCACGGTGCTGCACTTGACTGCGCATGACCGTGCGCACCTATTCACTGCTATATGTGATCTGTGTGCAGGCATGTTGCATTTCTGGTGCGGACGACACTGGGTGATTTGTGCGCAGGCATCCGCCTGCGCACAGATGACATATGGCAGTGAGTGGGTGCGCACGGTCATGTGCACTCAAGCGCAGCACCGTGCGCTCCCATTATAAAGATAGGGGCTTGCGGTGCTGCGGTCACATTGCGGATCCCCTCTGCAGAATGCTGCGGATTGGAACGCAAATGTGAAGGTAGCCTTACAGGTATGATATGCTGCTCTCTAAGAGTTTTCTTCTCTCTAACATACCGGCTAGTCCATGCATTCCAAGAGAAATAGTTCATGTCAATGTTCACAATATATTGCCACATTTTCTCTTAAAGAGGAACTCCAGAGAGAGAAAACTTTTTACTACTGTCCCTGCCCTCCTAAATGATGAAGCAGAGCTGGGCACTAGAGTCCTAGGATCTATAGATCGCTTATACATCTATAAAATTATATCTGCTCCTCAGCTCTCACCCCTCCCTCAGGGGACATAGAAAATCACACTCATGCAGCAGCTGTGACAGGAGGTGTGTTGGGGGCGTGGACCCTGGGGGTTCCAGAATCATCTTACATTCCTGCCCCCTTATACTTCTGTAAGCGTAGGAGGCGTGTAATGGGCATGGCCACCTCCCCATGGTCACAGTATATACATGTTGTGATTGTGTGTTGTGACTTTTTTGGTCAGGCCCAAAAGAGCTGAGGAAAAACACTGATCAACTCTGACCCATTCAATAACATCAGTCATAAAGCATTTCTGTATTGAATTCAAGAGTTCCAATTTAGTTTGCCTAAAACAGGATTCAGAAAAAACCCCCATACATAGATTGAGATAGATATATAGATAGATAGATATAAATAGACAGCGTGAGGTATGACCGATGGTATAGTACGTAGCCGGTATACGTCACATGGGCCTTGAGCAGTAAAGATAAGGTTAACTGCACTCAGGTCTGTGTGAGATGTTTTGATTGTTCACAATTTCCCAGGTGTGGGTGTGTCAGGAAGGATATAAAGCGGACTAGTGCTGTGAGGTGAGAGAGTGAGAGAGAATGTGAGTCAGAGGTAGCCCGTCCCTCTGGGACATGGAGGGAAGTCTGTCCCTCTGAGATGGGAGTTGTCTGTTACTCTGAGGTGAGTGATAAGCAGGAAAACAGTGGAATGGGGTATCCAAACCGCGCTACCGCCTGAAGGAAATGTTCACTTACAAAACTCAGAAAATTTGATGGTAATTTTTTTTTCTATGCGTTTCAGGGGTACAAGCCCCCTTCTTCAGGAAAAAAAAAATAATCACAGATGCACTCTGAGGTGAGTGTGAGCCTGTGGGCAGTCACAGTGGTTTGTGGAGCTCCTGTACGTTTGGGAATTCTGGCAGAACCTGGAGGGTGCTCGTTCTGGATGTGTTGGTGCACCCGCGGTCCTGGAAGCCTGCCTGGAATGGTAAGGCTTGGAGGTGACTGGCGACCTGATATCACGTGGTAAGGAGACCTTGGGGACGCCTTGATTGCCCTGTAGCTCAGGCAGCTTAAACCAAGTATGTGTCCTGTAACAGGCTCAAGTCCATGTAACCTGTTTGATGAACTGTGCATGTGTATGTGCCATGGAGAGAGGCTGGGAATGTCTCTGGTGTTCCATATCACAAGGGGACACGTACCATGGACTGAGATTGGGATGTCTCAAGTGCCGAGCGAGCGTAACCGCCATTCAGACCGTCTGCAATGTCATAAGGGTTCTGTTGATAAATGTAAATACTGTTATGTATGTTGTTCAGATGTAAATACCACTATGTATGTTGTTCTGATGGATATACTGCCAAGTATGGTGTACAAAGTGTAGATAAAGCAGGAGGCCGAAAACGCCCTTGAAACGGTGGTTAATGTTCCTGTTTTATATATGATCTGTATTGATGTATGAAGTGTAATTAATATTCTGTTCTATATGTGAAGTGTGCATTATTAGCAGTTTATGACATTTAAAAATAAACTGCTGAACTTGTGTTATCTTAAAAACACGATTGGATGTGTCAATTCTGCTGGCAAGCGAGTCCTCCGTGTGCCCTGTGCGTGCGCTACCTCACAACAGATATAGATAGGTGAATGAATACATTGGTCAGATGGATTGATGAATAAATAGGATACATAGACAGATTTATAGGTAGACGATAGATAAATACACAGACATGTGAGATATCGATGCATACATAGATATTTTTATGCCTATATGTTTGGTGCACAGTATAAGGAATAGAGCATAATAATGGAACCTTGGGGGTCATACCATGTGTAACAAATGCTGCACAGATGTCTGGATGTTTTTCTGTGACTGAGGAGACAGTGAAGAATCTTGATCAATAGAAAGTTTCAGGGGACAGGAATCTACCAAGTTGCTATGGGGTAGGGGAGACTATGGCAGTACTGAATAAACCAATGAAGTGCTTTGCCTCTGCTCCTAGCCTGATACATGACAGTACACATTATGCACCATCATATCATTGTACAGGAAAAGATCACAGCGTGTATTTCTATCTTCTTGGTGACATGATTGCTATTTGAAGCGAGAACAGCTCTGATACATTGCATAGAATGGTATATCAGGGACAGGACTGTACTGTGACCATGGGACCAGCCATGCCCCCTTCCCATGCAGATGTGTGAAGGGGTGGGAATGGAGGATGATCCTGGAGCCCCCAGGGTCCATGCCCCTGACACACCTCCTGTCACTGCTGCAGCATGAGGCTAAATTTATCTGCCCCTGAAGGAGGGGTGAGTACTGAAGATATGGTTTTATTGACTTCTAGATGAGCTATAGATCCTGGAACTGCAGTGTACAGCTCTGCTTCATCATGTAACAGGGCAGGAGCTGTACTAAAAAGTTTTCTCTCACTGGAGTTACCCTTTAAGCAGCTGCTGCAGGGGTAGATCCAGCCACATGTGGATTTCCCAAAGATAAGGGTAGCCTTTATATGAAAAGGACCTATCACCAAATGGAAAGCTTGGTCCAATAGCATAGAAAATTATAAAAACCTTTTTTAAATATATTTATTAATCTGTAAAAATAAACATGATCATCTCTATTTTAGTGTTAAAAGCGGTCATCCTTAAGAGGTTAGACATGACAGCTCTGTGAAAACTTCTGCCTCTGTGGTTTGAGTTACCGCTTTGTGGAATAAGGCTTAAAATGTGCAGCATGTACACACTAGTGTTCTGTTATGCTGCTCTTATATCATGAGGTTATCATAGGAAGCAATGTACGATAGACATGGTGTATTACGGTGCACCAGGACAAGGTTAGAAGCAGCAGCAACTGTGACAGCCCAGATATCCCCCCATTGTGGGAAGACTGCTGGTCACTCTGTGTGTATAGTGAAAAACTCAGATTAATCTCTTGTATCCATCTGTTGCTGACCATTTAAATGCTAACTATTTAAAGGCAGCTGCCTTACTCAAACAGATTAACCCTTTAGAACCAGCTATGTCTTCCTCTAACAAATGAACCCTTGACAGTCACCTGTCCTCCTTTAATTGAGCCATATAAGGTGCTTTCACATTGGCGTTTTTGCCCAGATCCGGACAAAAAACCTCATCTGCCGCAAGTGCTGCCTAACGGCCGTGCTTGCGGCACACTTGCAGCAAGCCCCATGCATTGTCTATGGGGCTTGCGGTAAGTGTGCGGCAGACGCGGCAAGTACGTTTCAGCAGTTGCAGCCACGATAAAAAAACGCACACAGCAGCGTTTTTTGGTCCAGATCCACCAGATCCGGGCAAATATGTCAATGTGAAAGCACCCCAAGACTGATTTTTTCTATTTATTGGACTATATTCCTGACCCATTTCACCATACGTGATTTACTTTTGACAGATTTATAAGAATAAGTTCAATACGGAAAAAGGAGAAGCGGCACTCACCCTTTTAGATGCCAAATCCTTTATTTTGTCTTGCTCATCCTAGCATAGACAAATCAGCGGGGAGAGGGAGTGGGGTCGGTGGATGACGGCTTGCCGTTTCGCAACTCTTGCTGCTTCAACGGGTCCAGCAGCAGCAGCAGCAAGAGCTGCAAAACGGCAAGCCGTCATCCACCGACCCCCACTCCCTCTCCCCGCTGATTGGTCTATGCTAGGATGAGCAAGACAAAATAAAGGATTTGGCACCTAAAAGGGTGAGTGCCGCTTCTCTTTTTTCCTATATTGGACTTAGTATTGTGTGCCTCATTGAAGCGTGCAACGCCGGCTGCCAGGAGGAACTTCCAGGTTGCTTCACACTTGTACCCAGATAACCTGTTGGTGCCTGGTTTTCTACATAACTGGAGATTTATAAGAATAATAGGCACATTTATTATTATTGTGTTCTATGGACCAGCAAATAAACCTAATAGTAACGCAGTCAAATTGACCTGTTCACCCTGAATCCTGCCAGGTCTCACTCAACACAGCACTATTTACCATTCGAATGCTGGACAGAATAAGTTCCTTCTCCTTACACCCAGTTGGAGAATCTCAATAGATTTGAGCTCACTCTGGAAAAATAAAATGAAAACCTGCATCCCTGTTTGGGTTTTACTCTTCAGAACTTGTATGTAATCTTAAAGGTTACACAATACATGAATAAAATGTTGAAAACATTATACAAAAGGAGATTCTCACCCATTCTTCCTCATGCCAATCCACCTGTAAAGACGATCTACTGTTTCGTCCTGTCCACCTTGCCACTAGGGTATCCTGGTCATTCCTTAGCACAACTTGGTCTACTTCCCCTGATGTCGGAGAGGCTTTGGAGGCTATGTAGTCTGGCCGAGCAGCATTAAGTCCATGTATTGCATTGGCTAACAGTTTGCAGTCACATACAGTAACAAGTTGTCTAGTCTGGGCAAAATTACAATAAAATAATGTCATATATCAACATATTAGTGCCTATGTATTTTTAAATCATCCAATGAACAATGCACATTCTTCAGCCACACTATTCTCTCGGCTTCCGATCATCCTCTGCCCACATATGGGCTCCCCTGTTCAAGTCAGTGGAGTGAACCTGACAATTAGTGCACGATGAATTAAAAGAAGTCTTTCAGGCCAAATTATGTCATAAAGTAAGAAAAATATTAGAATCTGAGACTCCTCAGTGGTTGATACCTTTAATGGCCAACTGAAAAGATGGTGAATATTCGCAAGCTTTCAAGACTCTATCTTTTCAGTTAGCCATTAAAGGTATCAACCACTGAGGACTCTCAGATTCTAATATTTTTTTTATCTACTGTATAACACGGTATAAACATTTTTTACCTGGTCATAAAGTAAGCACATCTTCATGTATTGGAGCATGTTCTGAGAAGACGCTTACCTTAAATTCTAAAATCCATTGACTACTTTTCCATTGACCTCTTAAGTTAAAAAAGGTGCCTGGTAAACTTAAGGCAGTCTGGAAAACCTCTATGTAAATCTCACTGCCAGCTCTATCTGCACTTCATATAAATGTGTTCACTTGAGTTAGCACAGTCCCAACTGCAATTGCGCAGAATGTATCAACACCAGCGCATGCGCACAAGAACCTTTGACTTGGAGTTTTCACTTCCCTATTCAGCGCATACCCTAAAACTGAAGCAATCCAAGCAAGGGGTTTACTTTGCAACAAGGCTGTTCCATCTTGCTCCAGATGGCTCTCGACTGACCATATCTATTATGGTGTTTGTGTATATTACAAAAAACACCATTTTCTTGAGACGAAACCCATGGAGATGTGCTTACTTCAAAATATAATACAGCCTTGATTTCCTCTTTTTAATTTCCACTCGTATGCACATAACAGATGCAATGTATAATGTAGACGTGAATACACCCCTAAGCTTCAAATATGATGAGTAAAATCTGATACAATATTCTGCTGTCAGTTTATTTTCTTAGATTCATTCAGGCCTTCACAGATTCCACTCAAACATTCTGGAATAAATATTGCAGCATGTTGTGATGTATTGTCTAGTAGTGTTACTGCTAAAAGGGCTCATTAAGCATTTACAGTTTAAAGCTTATTGATTAAAGGGAATCTGTCGCCAGGTTTTTGACATCTCATCTGAGAGCAGTATAATGTGGAGACAAACACCCTGATCCCAGCGATGTGTCACTTACTAAGCTGCTTGCTGTCATTTTGATAAAATTAGTGTTTTCTCTGCTGCATACTTAGCATTTTGTAAATATGCCAGACTACCAGACTAAAGGCCCAGTTACACACACAGATAATTGTGCAGAGATTGTTCGCAGATCTCTGGTTGCAGTGAAATCATGGACACATTGTTACATTTGTACACAGCCACAAAATGGAACAATGTGTCCATGATTTCACTGCAGCCAGAGATCTGCGAACAATCTCTGCACAATTATCTGTGTGTGTAACTGGGCCTTTATGATAATCTCCATCTGATTAAACAGTGGTTTTATCAAAATTACACTGAGCAACCCAGTACGTGACACATTGCTGGAATCAGGAACTTGGGTCCTATATTATGCTACTCTCAGATTAGGTTGCAAAAACCTGGCGACAGGTTCCCTTCAAGGAGCTTTTTCATTGGGTGAAAAGGTTTTTAACTTTGTCCAACAATTATTGTTCTCAGCAACGCATCATCCTGTGTAAAAAGGACTTGCGTTGTCGGGAACAATGACAGCTGATGGGGGCAGGATGATATATTACAGGCCGCTCAATGCCCAACGGAAGTGCAGTCTGCCCGTGTAAACAGACAATTAAATGATGGCCGATCATCAAAGAAGTTGCTAATCAGCGGTATTAAATGCCGCACATCGACTAAGGTAAACAGACCCTTAGTGTCTATCATGTTCAGGTTCTCTCATTGTATGGAACATCCACCCAAAAAAGTGCAAATGTGAATAAAGCCCACGTAAAAGAAGCAAGACACTTCAAATATATGTAACAAAAAAAGGTATATTAGGATGAAGATATATGTATTTGTCTGTGAATCTAAAAATGTAATATACATCCAAAAATTAAGTTGCTTTACCTTATCTGCTAAAATAGCAAGCGTCCTCTCAATACCATTTGCTGATCGGTCCTTTGCCGCTCTGGAGAGTCGCTCTGCGTAATAACTGACCTGTGTCTTCAAAGTATTAATATGGGCAATGATCTCCTTGGCGCGAATGATATCTTGTGGAATGTAAACAATGGACTGAGGGCAGGCAGTTGTGCTGGAAATAAATGACAACATGGAGGAAAGTAAAATGACCTTTAATCAAACACTGAAATAAATGTATTTGACCAATTGTGAATCATGTCACAGTGATTGGAAAGTGCCTGATGTGGTGCATATGACAACGATAGTTTATCTTATGTTGTCACGAGATGACAGCAGAGGAACAAGAGCAATGAATACAAATAGAACCACAACTACCTTTCATCATTGGGTGCAAAGCAAGGCTTTTCTGCTGTATCACTATAAAAAATGCATTAAACACAATGACTCTGTTACATGTTCTTTATGCCAGCAACAATAAGAGAAGCAGAGATCAGGCAATTCCTTTGCGCACAGAGCATGCAGTGTTACTTGCAGCGGTCAGTCATATATATATATTATTTTACAGTCTCGATATGGTTAAAAATAATTACAACTATCCTAAATGACCATTTCGCCCTTCTTATATGAGACAATTTACATGTATTTAGTAAATGGTGACAGATCTTTTTTGCATTATGACAGCTAGAACCTCCTCACTGATGTCACAACATGAAAGAGATGTGAGAATTTGGAATTAAGTTTTAAGGGTCTTAATTCTAGCAATGTGTGAGTTACCATAGCTGCATCAATGGAATAACATTTATAAGGTGTATTATGGCTGGAATTCCTCTTTAATTTATTCCTAAAGCCTGAGGACATTTTTGGATGAATCTGAACAGTGTGCATGGTACACACCAGTAAGATTCAGCTCCATTTGCTGGTTCCCACAGTGGCCATGTGACTGCAGCTATGTTATTTGCATAGTTGAGGTTATGTACCAAAATCAATGGATTCCACTGAGAAGTGGCTGTTGCTCCATATTATATGTGACTACAACTATGAAAATCACACACTTGAGGTCATGTGACAACCACTGGAACCGACAAGCAGAGACAAATCCTAGAAGGGTGTACATTGCACATCATTAACATTTACTTGGGGGTGGGCAACTCTGTTAAAGGGAATCTGTCATCAGGTTTTTGCAACCTAATTTGACAGCTGCATGATGTGGGGACAGAGGCTAATTCCAGTTTTACCTTCCACCACTGATTGGCAGCTTTCTGTCTATGCACAGTGCACAGAAAGCTGTCAATCAATGATTTGGGCGGGGTTATACAGCAGTCCACATTTAGACAACTGGTAAATCTTCAGTAGATAAAACAATAATTTTAATCAAAATGGCACCATATAGCACAGTAAGGGATACATCACGGGAATCAGGGTCTCTGTCCTGATATACAATATGCTGCTCTCAGATTGGGTTGCAAAAACCTAATGACCATTTCCCTTTAAATACTACAACATTGCCACAGATTTTCATTAATTGACAAGTAGAAAGGTTACCTTGATGGTTTTAGTAAAAATGTTGCAAAAGAAATACCATAATTTTCTGATAAATTGATTATATATGTTGCAACTATACAGAAGTTAAAAAAAACAAAAATAAATCACTCTTTAGTAATGAAAAAAAAAACACTACGGTATAACATGATACTTGAAGGAGATTTCCCACAAAGTTAATTTTTAAGCAATAGATCTTGGAATAATAATAATTTCCACAAATGGATGTGTTTAAATTTTTTTTCCTGTGCTGAGATAATCTTATATATGTGCCCCTGCTATGCACTGTGTAATTGCTGTGTCTGACCGTACAGGGACATGGTCTGATCATACTACATCTCCTGTGCTGAGATAATCTTCTATATGTGTCCCTGCTCTTTACTGTGTAATTGCTGTGTCTGACTGTACAGGTACATGGTCTGATCATACCACATCTCCTGTGCTGAGATAATCTTATATATGTGACTCTGCTATGTACTGTGTAATGGATGTGTCTGACTGTACAAGGACATGGTCTGATCATACCACATCTACTGAACTGAGAATCTTATATATGTGTCCCTGCTATGTACTGTGTAATGGCCGTGTCTGACAGTGCAGGGACATGGTCTGATCATACCACATCTCCTGGGCAGGGGAGGAAGTAAAAGAGTATACAGACATCACAGCACGAGATCATAAATAATTCTGTCTTTGAGATTATTATTATAGCACCATTTATTCCATGGCGCTTTACATGTGTAAAAGGGGCATACATAATAACAAGTACAATAATCATGAACAATACTAGGCAGAGACAGGTATAGGAGGAGAGAAGTCTCTGACAATGAGGTCTCACAGTCTATAAGGGATGGGCGAGGATACACTAGGTGAGGAGAGAAGACCATGCCTGCGAGGGCGGGCTCACAATCTACAAGGGATGGGTGAGGATAGAGTAGGTGAGGAGAGAGGACCCTGCACGCGAGGGTTCACGGTCTACAAGGGATGGGTGAAGATACAGTGAGGGCTCACAGTCTACAAGGGATGGGTGAGGATACAGTAAGTGAGGGCTCACAGTCTACAAGGATGGGTGAGGATACAGTAGATGAGGAGAGAGGACCCTGCACGTGAGGGCTAATTCTACAAGGGATGGGTGAGGATACAGTAGGTGAGGAGAGAGGACCCCGCACACGAGGGCTCACAGTCTACAAAGGATGGGTGAGGATACAGTAAGTGAGGGCTCACGGTCTACAAGGGATGGTTGAGGATACAGTAAGTGAGGGCTCACAGTCTACAAGGATGGGTGAGGATACAGTAGATGAGGAGAGAGGACCCTGCACGTGAGGGCTCATAGTCTACAAGGATGGGTGAAGATACAGTAGGTGAGGGCTCACAGTCTACAAGGGATAGGTGCGGATACAGTAGGTGAGAAGAGAGGACCCTGCACACGAGGGCTCACGGTCTACAAAGGATGGGTGAGGATACAGTAATTGAGGGCTCACGGTCTACAAGGGATGGTTGAGGATACAGTAAGTGAGGGCTCACAGTCTACAAGGATGGGTGAGGATACAGTAGATGAGGAGAGAGGACCCTGCACGTGAGGGCTCACAGTCTACAAGGGATAGGTGCGGATACAGTAGTTGAGGGCTCACAGTCTATGGAATGGGAGAAGATACAGTAGATGAAGGCTCACAGTCGACAAGGGATGGGTAAGGATACAGTAGGTGAGGGTAGAGCTGGTCATGCAGTGGTATAATGGGTTAGACACAACTATTACACAGTACATACCAGGGACACATATAAAGATTATCGCAGCACAGGAACTTTATTTTTTTCACAACCAATTGTGAAAAGTATTATTATAAGATCTATTGATTAAAATGAACTTTAAAATTGACTTTGTTTGCGGGAAAACCACTTAAAATTAGAAAAAAATATCTAAAAAGGATCTATGACTAAAATGTAATTGGCATGGCATGTACATGCTTAAAAATAAACCCAGCCTTTTCTAAAAGCATCTAAAAAGCACAAAAAATTATGCAGGGGAATATCCGATGTAGGTGTGACTATGACGAGAAGCAGCAATAGCATTTTAGGTTCCCCTGCCGACTAACAGCTAGAAGGATAAAAAATGGTCTTTAAAAACAAAAACACCACAATGCAATAATGGAAACATCCACACAAAACCACAAAGAGACTGTATTACAAAATGCATGGAAATCAACTATGGTGTGATGGATGCTGCAAAGCCAACTCACCAACTTTCCTCATAACTGCTATAAGGAGCCAAGAAACAAAGCGCAAGATTAGATCATAAACATTTTTCTTTAAAAGCTTAACAAAACATCTGCATTTTTGGGTAGGGCTCCATAGGGACATGACACATACAGGTGGATCTCGGCAGAGCCTTAGCTTGACACCTAATATTTACTACCATTTATATATGAATTTAAATTAAAACTATGGGCAGAAACTAGGTAAACTAATAAGAGATGTAGCAGCAAGACAGTGGCTTCTCTAATGAAATCCACTCTGATGCCGAAATCAGACTTTAAAGCCATCAACAACCAGCTGCTATTACCACAGGCAGTTGTGTCTGGAGTGGATGATTGGGCAAGCTAGGTTCACGCCATGTTCTAGATCAACATTTATCATGTATGAACATATACCGTAAATGTAACATGTCCACAGGATATCCGTAGCCAAACTTGTGCTCAATAATTCCAGCCTATGTTTAGCCATCATGCGCCAGTATACATTTATCTCAACTGAATATAAATGAGAGTTGCCGGACCTTGGTTCAGGGTCACGTCATTAGTCCATGCCCGCAGAGCAATACGAGCCTTTTACTTTGAATGGCATCCAATAACTCCTCTGACTAGTTGGCCGCGCAACATCTTAACGTTGTAAAGCGCCACATGTATAAATAACATTAAAGTGAGGTACTAATCAGGACCACAGGTATTAGGAGCTTCATCATGCTCTGGTCCAGCAGCCATGGACTACTGACTTGGACATTGGACATAGGTCCTGCAGAACTTTTTGCTTAACTGTAATTAAAATGAATATTCAATGATTCTTATCATAAAACAATATATGCCCAAAAGAATATTTGCAGGTGTTTGGAGCACACAGGTATACAGTGAGGACTAAGCTCTTTTCATCCCATCAAAATAGGGGCCATTCTTCATAGTGACTGTTTGCTCTAGCTAACAGAAGAGGATTCAGAGCTGGAAACGTAACAGTGCACGTGGACAGGGTTGTAAATCATAGACAGACTTTTCAAAGGTTTTGGGAGCAATATTAAGCAAACAATTAATATATTAAGTTACTTCTGATTGTCAAAGTTGTTCTCGCATATCTTGCAACCGTGTCAAAAACAATGATTTGAAGAGTCCCTATGATTCCATTCAGCTGGATAATCTGGCAATGGGCATGGAAAGAAGCTGCTGTCTGATAAAGATCTTATTAATAGTAAGGGGTTGGCCACATTTAATAATTTTTAGAAGTAAAGGACATGGACCTGTAATAAAGTTACTAATATAATGTTATCACTGGATCTACATCGACGACCTCTTTGTGCAGTGCCCTTGTTTTCTACAGTCTAATTCACTGAATGTACAGACCCCAGTCTAGAATAATACTGCTGCAGCAGGGTCATGTAACCAGACCAGTCCGTGTCCTCCACTGATAATACTGTGCATAGCTGAATGGGTTTGGTCATGTTCTGGATGGTGAATGGAGAATTAGACAACATATGGGACCAAAACTCCATTTAAATTTTCTCACCTTTGAAACTAGAAAAACACTTACTATTGCCCTTAGGCGACGTTCACACACAGCATCATTTTTTGCGTCTTTTTACGCACACTTATCCCCCAAAAGCGCATCTGCGTTTCCCGGCAAAGTGAATGGACTTTTAGTTTTGCTGTACAGACGCTGCACTTTTTTCGGCTGCGTCTTTATGGGAGAAAGAGCACGTAAAAAGAATGAACATATTCTTTGCGCTTAATAGCGCGAGCTTTCTCCCATAGGCCCCATTAGAAGGAGCTGGAATACGCATTGTCGTTTAGACAATGCCTATCCCAGTGCCTATAATCGTAAGCACAGGGGGAAGTGATGTCAAATAGGGGTAGGAAGAATCCTGTGTTCCTCCCCCGTGTGACATGTTGGGGTTGTAGTTTCACTTTTGCAATGTATCTACATACACTGCGAACGCAAAATAAAAGTGAACAAAAGGAATTAAAAATAAAAAAATTAAATACTTACCTCTCCCCCGGCTGTCCTGGGACCCAAAGGAGAAGATGCCCGATCGCTGCAAGGACCTTAATCATCTTATTTGCCGGTACCGGTCAGCTGATGTGTCATGTGACATCATCAGCTGATTGTGACATGACAGCATCAGCTGATCGGTTTTGGCGGGAGGTTTAAACTGCTCAGCTGACGCTGTCAGGTGACACTTCAGCTGGTCGGTTTGCTGCCGGTCAGCTGATTCAGGTCCTGCAGCGATCGGACGTGGACACCTCGCATCCTGGGACAGTCAGCGAAGTATTTTATTCTATTATTTTTATTACCATTGTTTTCTTTTATTTCGCTTTAGCAGTGTATGTACATACACTCGTAAAGCAAAAGTACACATACATGTCACACGGGAAAAGGATTATTCCTGCCCCCGTGTGACATCACTTCCTTCTGCGCTTTTGGGGAGAAAATGCGGCAGTAAAAAAATGCAGTGTGTGAATGCATTGTGTTTTTTTACCGGCGCTAAATAGCATGGTCGCAAAATGTGCCAAACAACGCACGCGCAAAAAAGCACGGGAAATACGCTAAGTGTGCCTTATTTATTCTTGTCTGGACTATTGCAACTCTTTACTGATTGGTCTCTCTCTAACTAAACCAAACATTCACCTCTCCATTCTGTCCTGAATGCAGTAGGCAGGTCATATTTTTGTCCAACCACTTCACCAATGTGTTACCTTGTGCCAGTCACTACATTGGTTACCCATTCGCACAAATACAAGATACAATACAAACTTGTGTCTCTCTCCCACAAAGCTCTTCACAATTCTGCACCACCCTATATTTTATCCTTCACTTCTGTTTATCACTATACCCACAGTCTCTGTTCTGTAACTGATTTCAGACTCACATTCTCCATAATCTGAACCTCACACCTCCATCTTCAACACTTCTCTTGTGCTGCGCTAATGCTCTGGAGTGCACTAACCCCAACGATCTAACTAATAGCCAGCCTAATCTAAGCTAATGTCTTCAAGCATGCTATAAAAATACATCTCAACTCTGTAACCTAAAGGCCCTGTCACACTGAACGACCGCTCCAGCGATCCCGACAGCGATAATGACCTGCTGGGATCGCTGGAGCGTCGTTACCTGGTCACTGGGGAGCTGTCAAACAGGCAGATCTCCCCAGCGATCAGGGACATGGGAGCCACCTCCCATATCGCTGAAGGCGAAGTCCGCGTCCTCCCTGCTTAGCGCTGCCTGTAAGCAGGGAGGACGATGGTAACTATGATAAACACTGGGTATCCAGGCAGCGCATGCTGCCTGGATACCTGCTGTTTATCATAGTTACCAGCGTTCTCTTGGCATGGGCTGGCACTGCGAGCTCCTCCTGGCACTGGCATCTCTTCCTGGCACTGGCTGGCACTGTGAGCTCCTCTTGGCACAGGCTGGCACTGCAAGCTCCTTCTGGCACAGGCTGGCACTGTGAGCTCCTCCTGGCACAGGCTGGCACTGTGAGCTCCTCCTGGCACAGGCTGGCACTGTGAGCTCCTCTTGGCAAAGGCTGCACAGCGTCCTCCCTGCTTACAGGCAGCACTAAGCAGGGAGGACGCTGGAAACTATGATAAACACTGGGTATCCAGGCAGCGCACGCTGCCTAGATACCCGGTGTTTACCATGGTTACCAGCCAGTGAGGTCACTGATCGCTGGTTTGTCGTGGTCACAAGCAGCGATGCGTGCTGACCAGCGGGAAACAAACGATCAAAAAATGAGCCAGAGCACTTTGCAGCACTCAGTGACCTCACAGCAGGGGCCTGATCGCTGCTAAGTGTCACACATAACGAGATCGCTGGAGAGATCGTTGTAACGTCATAGTTACAACGATCTCTCTAACGATATAGTTATGTGTGACTGGGGCTTACTCTCCACTGTTCTTCCACTGTGAAATGTTAGTCATAATGTGCTCCCTCCTATTTATCTGACTCCATATCCTCCATGCACTTGACAACTGCACTTGACAGATACTGGCTGATGACCGGATCATGCAGCTTTAATTTAAAAAGAAGATCTAGGACACCAGTTCATGAAGGTTGTGAAGGTGCCAGCTACGGAACAATCATCGATCAGACATACAGATGGTCATTGTGGGACAACCTTTTCCAGTCCTTATATGGATGCTTTTGCAATTTTTCTGCCCATTGTCAGACTAAATTGTAGAACTGAATTAAAGGTAATTACTTTAAGCTTGTCAATAGAAAAGATGCAGGGCATCTAGTCAGCAGGCAGTACACAGCTGATTATGATTAACAAAATAGGTAATAAATATATCACTGATGTAATTAAACTGATGCCTACTTTTTCTTTGCGTCTTCAAACTTGTGTAACATCTTCCGTAATCCACCAGATTTAAAACCTTGGCAATGTGCAGCTGGTGCTCCTATAGTGACTATATCATAGTTCTGATCTGAAATTAGAAGTTGATGAGTTTTAGTATTCTTTTTAAATGCAGGTTATCTTATTTTTTCTAAATAAATACACAAACACTGGTCAAAAAGGGTATCTGATGCTCATCTTGACTTAAAAAAAACAGAAATGTAGAAATTTTAGCAAATTTATTAAAAAAAGAAAAACTGAAATATCACCTGGTCGTAAGTATTTAGACCAGAGGTCCCCAACTCCAGGCCTCAAGGGCCGCCAACAGTGCAGGTTTTCAGGATTTCCCTAGTATTGCACAGGTGCTAATGTGACCATCTGCACAGGTAATGATTCCAAGCTCTGTGCAATACTAAGGAGATCCTGAAAACATGCACTGTTGGCGGCCCTTGAGGCCTGGATTTGGGGACCCCTGATTTAGACTCTATTGAGTAGAAGCACCTTTTGAGTAGTACAGCCATGAGTCTCCTTGGGAATGATGCAACAAGTTTTTCACTGGATTCGGTGATTCTCTGCCATTCTTCCTTACAGAGTCTCTAGTTTTGTCAGATTGGATGGCAAACATTGGTGGACAGCCATTTTCAGGTCTCTCCAGAGATGCTCAATTGGCTTTAGGTCAGGGCTCTGGTTGGGCCAGTCAAGAATGGTCACAGAGTTGTTCTGAAGCCACTTCTTTGTTATTTTAGCTGTGTGCTTCGGGTCATTGTCTTGTTGGAAGGTGAACCTTCGGCTAAGGGTGCTTTCACACAGCGTTTTTTTGGGATCCGTGGCTGTCCTTTGTAAAACGGACAGCCACGGATCCGATTTTGGCCCCATGTTATCCTATGGGCACGGATTGGATCGGATTTTGCCTTATTGCCATCCGATTTTTGTCGGATCCGATTCTGTCCGATTTTTACCTGTGCCCAAAATCACAGCCTGCTGCGATTTTGGGCACAGCGGGTCAAATCAGACCAAATTGGATCCGACCTGATCCGCGCCAAATATGGGGCCTATGGAGCACGGGTCCGAGGAAACAGCCGATCGTTCCTCGGACCCGATTTTAGTGTACTGAGCATGCTCAGTACACTAAAATCGTTGTGTGCCATCTAATATCACTTCTGCAATGTATATTCATATATTGCAGAAGTGACATCTAGTGAAAAGAAAGGGTTAAAAATAAAAAAAACTTTATTCTCACCTGTCCTGCGATCCAGCGATGCCTCCTGCACTCGATGCTTCTAAAACCTGGTGTGACGTCACAATCACAGTCACATGACCGGTTACCGCGGTAACCGGTCATGTGACTGTGACATCACGCCAGGTCCTGTGGATCAGAAGATGATAGCTGGAAGCGCCGCGGGAGTCGTGTATGGGTGAGAATAAAGATTTTTTTTTATTTATAAAGGTCTGGTAAGGGGAACAAAGACAGGAGAAAGAGGGGACAGAGGGGGCGAAAGAGGGGACAAAGGATGGGACAAAAGAGGGGACAGAGGGGGCGAAAGAGGGGACAAAGAGGACAAAAGAGGGGATAGAGGGGACAAAAGAGGGGACAAAAGAGAGGAGGGGAGAAAGGTGATAAGAGGGAGAGAGAAGTGAAGTGACAGGAGCGAGAGAGGAGGGGGACGAGGTGACAGGAGGAGCAGGGAGAGGAGGAGAGAGGATCCAAACTGATGCTGCAAAATATCGGAAACGGATGCCTATTTGGCATCCAATTCCAGGCATCAGTTTGGATCCGTTGCTGTCAAAGGGGTGCTGCAAAAAAGAGAATTTTGTTTACGTACCGTAAATTCTTTTTTCTTTAATCATCAATGGGAGACCCAGACAATGGGGTTTAGGGCACTGCCCTCCGGAGGTCACACTAGGTACTACAAGTTTGTAGACACCGCCCCCTCCGCTTATAAACCCCTACCGCAGGGAACATCCTCAGTTTGGTCCATAAGCTGCGAGGAGACAAATAAACCACACCCGAAACGTCGGGAAGAAACCGTGTACAAACGGTTCAACAACCCGGATAACACTGTCCCAACAGGGAACAGAACAAATGCAAAACATGCAACGGAACAACTGGGTGGGTGCTGGGTCTCCCATTGATGATTAAAGAAAAAAGAATTTACGGTACGTAAACAAAATTCTCTTTTTTCTGGTCATCATAATGGGAGACCCAGACAATGGGGATGTCCTAAAGCAATACCCCAGGGCGGGAAGAGTTCCTCAACAGACGGATAACACATGGTCCCCCTCAAAGGTGGGCAACCGCCGCCTGGAGGACCCGCCTGCCCAAACTTGCCTCCGCGGAGGCATGGGCATGCACCATATAGTGCTTAGAGAAAGTGTGCAGGCTGGACCAAGTGGCCGCCTGACACACCTGTAGAGCCGAAGCTCGATGTCGCAAAGCCCAGGAGGCACCGACAGCTCTGGTAGAGTGAGCCTTCAATCCCACCGGTAGAGGCAAACCAGAAGACCTGTAAGCCTCTTGAATGGGAGCCTTGATCCATCTGGCCAAGGTTGACTTAGATGCCGCGGACCCCTTACAGCGACCTGTCGTAAAGACAAATAATGAATCCGAACTCCGGAAGGAGGCAGTCCTGGACACATATATGCGGACAGCCCTCACGAGATCCAGAGTATGGAGATCGCGCTCAACCTGATGAACGGGAGCGGGGCAAAATGACGGGAGAACAATCTCCTGGTTCAGGTGAAAAGTGGAAACCACCTTTGGCAAGAATTCTGGCCGCGGGCGTAACACCACCTTGTCTTGGTGAACCACCAGAAAGGGTGACTTGCACGAAAGTGCAGCCAATTCTGAGACCCTTCTCAGAGACGTAATCGCCACCAGAAAGACCACTTTCTGGGACAGACGAGACAGGGAAATGTCTCTCAGTGGCTCAAACGGCGGTTTCTGCAGTGTCGCCAGAACCATGTTAAGGTCCCAAGGGTCCAGTGGCCGCCTGTAGGGCGGAACCACCCGAGACACCCCCTGCAGAAATTGACGTACCCTGGGAAGGAGCGCCAAGCGCCTGTCAAACAGCACTGAAAGAGCTGACACTTGACCCTTCAGGGAGCCGAGAGATAAACCCAATTCCAACCCCGACTGTAGGAAAGCCAACAGTGTCGGTATGGATAAGGGCCACGGGGACCGGCCACTCGAGGCACACCAGGTAAAGAAAATCTTCCACGTTCTGTGGTATATCTTCCTGGAAACAGGCTTCCTAGCTCGAGTCATAGTGTCGACTACCGTAGGAGAGAAGCCTCTGGATGTCAACAGCCAGGCCTCAAGAGCCATGCAGTCAATCTGAGGGCCCTGGAATTGAGATGGAAGAAAGGGCCTTGCGCGAGTAGATCTGCGCGTTCCGGAAGAGCCCACCGGTGTCCGCCTGACAGTTGCCACATGTCCGGATACCAGGACCTCCTGGGCCAATCTGGTGCCACTAGAATGGCTACTCTGCATTCCGACCTGATTTTCCACAAAACCCTGGGAATCAGAGCCAGAGGCGGGAACACATATGGTAGATGGAATCTGGACCAACTCAGGATCAGGGCATCCGCCCCCAGAGACTGAGGATCCCATGATCTCGCCATGTAGTGTGGCACCTGATGATTCAGCCGCGAGGCCATCAGATCCACGTCCGGAGTGCCCCATCTGCTGCAGATGTCTTGGAAGACGTCTGGATGAAGAGACCACTCTCCGGCGTCCATCCCCTGCCGGCTCAGGTAGTCGGCCTCCCAGTTCTCGACCCCTGGGATGTGAACTGCGGAGATCAGGCAGTCGTTGTCCTCCACCCAAGATAGAATGCGGTGGACTTCGGCGAGGGCCTGAGCACTTCTGGTCCCTCCCTGATGATTTATATAGGCGACGGCCGTCGCACTGTCGGACTGAACCCGAATGGGTTGCCCTGACAGGAACTTCTGAAACGCTAGGAGCGCCAGATAGACCGCCTTGATCTCCAGTACGTTGATCTGCAACGCCGACTCCGACGGAGTCCAGAGGCCTTGAGCCCTGTGGTGTAAGAACACCGCACCCCAGCCCATGAGGCTGGCGTCGGTGGTCACCACTAACCATGACGGTTTGAGAAAGGACCGTCCCCGCGACAAGTGACGGGGTTGGAGCCACCACTGCAAGGAATCCCTGGTTGGTTGGGAAAGTGCCACCAGCCGATTCAGAGAGAACGTCCTCTTGTCCCATCTGCGAAGAATCTCCAGCTGGAGAGGACGGAGGCGAAACTGCGCAAAAGGCACTGCCTCTATCGCAGCTACCATGCGCCCCACCAGCTGCATCAAGACCCGTAGGGATGATTGTGGTGACAGGAGGACTGCTTGCACTCCTGATTGGATCGCCATCTGTTTGACTCGTGGCAGAGACACTAGGGCTGAGTCTGTGTGGAAGTCCATGCCCAGATATGTCAGTGACTGGGTCGGAACCAGGGTCGACTTCTGGATATTGAGAAGCCACCCGAACTGTTCCAGAGACTTCATGGTTACCTCCAGGCTTTGCCGACAAAGGTGTTCCGATGGCGCCCTGACCAGCAGGTCGTCCAGATAGGGTATTACGGCGTGCCCCTGCACGTGCAGGAGAGCCATCATGGAGGCCATCACTTTTGTGAACACCCGCGGTGCCGAGGCCAACCCGAAAGGCAGCGCCACAAATTGGAAGTGTTCTTCCCCCACTGCGAATCTCAACCAGCGCTGATGAGCCGGTGCAATGGGCACGTGAAGATAAGCGTCTCGGATATCTATGGACGCTAGGAAGTCCCCCTGTGACACAGCTGCGATCACGGAGCGCAGTGATTCCATACGGAACTTCCGAACCAACACGTGATGGTTGAACAACTTTAGGTCCAGAACCGGGCGGAAGGAGCCGTCCTTCTTTGGGACAATGAAGAGGTTGGAGTAAAAACCCCGAAACCTCTCCCCGGAAGGCACCGGGACCACCACTCCGTCCCTGCGGAGACCCTCCAACACCAAGTGAAAAGCCTGAGCCTTTTCTGGGGATGGGACCGACCGATGGAATCGAGGTATCGGCTTTGACGTCAGCTCTATCCTGTAACCTCGCGAGACCACGTCTCGAACCCACTGATCTTGAACGTGAAGTAGCCACCTGTCCTGAAAACGAGACAGGCGACCCCCCACCTGTGGGGAGGCAGGAAGGGAGAGCGAGTCATGTAGAGGTGGTTTGGGGGTGGCAGCCGCTGCCCCCGCCGGCTTCTTTGGACGACTCTTAGAGCGCCACTGAGAAGCGGGCTTGCCTCCTCGGTCCGTGCGAGCGGACGGTGCTGATGACTGTGAGCTGGAACGAAAGGACCACTGCTTTGGGTTCCTTTTAACGGTGTACCGTGGCTTAGGTTTATTCTGCGGGATCTTAGACTCAGCAGAATCCTTTATCAGCTTGTCCAGTTCGGTGCCAAAAAGCCTGTCACCAGAGAACGGAAGATTCTGCAGAATCTTCTTAGATGTGGCATCTGAGTCCCAAAGACGCAGCCACAACAACCTGCGAATTGCAATAGCATTGGCCGAAGCCACAGCTGAGCGAGTGGCAGTTTCCAAAGTCGCCGTCCTGGCGTAATCCGCATAGGCCCTTGCCCTTTCGGTAAGCGCCAGGACCTCTGGACTGGACCTTGCCAGGTCAGTGATACCATCCAAGCAGGAAGTAATCGCTTGTAAGGTCCAGACCGTGGCAAAATTAGGAGCAAATGAAGACCCCACAGCCTCATAGGAAGACTTGGCGAGTTGCTCGACCTGTCTATCAGTCGCATCCTTCAACGAGGAGCTATCAGAGGCAGAGAAAAGGGAGCGTGCAGCGATCCTGGTCATGGAAGCGTCCACCTTCGGGGACTGCGACCACTCCTGAAGCACCTCCTGGGAGAAGGGGAAGCGATTGTCCTTGGGTTTGCGGACATAACGCCGCCCAGGATGTAACCTGGGGGCTCTAACCACCCTTCCAAAGTTAGTGTGGTCCATGAAGGAGCCACTTGGTCTAGCCTCCGGCCGCAGCCATTGATAGACCTCCTTCGGGTGTACAGTCACCTCCTCAGGGGGTGTCACGAGACGTAAGGTCTCGTTGATAGAGGACACCAAATCCTCCACCCCGTCTGGTGGTTCAGACACAGACACAGACCCGAGAGTCGAACCCCCATCATCTTCCTCACCATCAGAGGAACACTCCTCCTCAGAGAGAGCCTGGAGCTCGGGTGAATCCTCACGACGAGCCCGCTTAAGGGGTCTCACAGCAGAAGAGGGAGACACCCGGGGGTAACTGGAAGGAGTAGCTGGGCCTTCCAGCCTCCTATTAAGTGCCTCCAGGGACTGCGACATGGAGGACAGCTGGGACAACAGAGATTCATTGATCTTATTCTGAGTTTCCCATGGCCCTGGGATCACCTGAACCTCAGGGTACAGCACCGGAGCTGCCGTCTCAGCAGTGTCAGTCCGGGCCTCTGGGCGTCCGCAGTTATTGCAGGACCCCTCCACCAGAGTCCCATTGCATGTAGCACAGGTAATGGTGGCATCTGCCGCCTTAGCAGCACGCTTCCTAACTGAGGACATCGCCACAGCAGGGGAAAATAAGCCAAATTGTGCAGACAAAACCGGGAATCCCGGTGGCTTACCGACCGCAGCGAAGCGGTAGGAGGAAGCGGTGTGTGTGTGTGACCTCCGCGAGAGCTTCCGGTCTCCCCTGGAGTGCAGACGCACGCTGCAGACCGATCCCAGCCGGGAAATGAGGGGTAAAGATGGCCGCCGACAGTGAAACCGTGGGCGGCGCCGAAAACACGCGGGAAGCACACACACACGCCCATCGATGACGTCACCGCACGGGCTGCTTCCCATCCTCCCAGCAGCCTCAGTATGAAGGCGCCAGAGCCCGCAGCGCGGGAAGTAATGTGAAATACATCACACAGACTGCGTGTACAAACAAACACCAGCAGCCTACAGCTTCAGCCCCTGCGACACACAGGGCGGTCAGCCAGGGTAACCCCAGCACAGGGTACCCTCCAGATCCGCGGACCCGAGAGTAACGCGCGGTCTGAGTGTCAGGACACATAAAGTGACAGACACTACCCCCAGGCACACAGGAGACACAGAGTGCCTCAGTGCCGGTCCGGTCTGTAAGCACCATTTAGGGAGGCCTCGGACGGGGGTTCAGCACCAGTCCGGAGTGTAAGCACCATTTAGGGAGGCCTCGGACTGGGCTGGCTCCAGTCCGGTCTGTAAGCACCATTTAGGGAGGCCTCGGACGGAGCGGAGCTGTGCAAGGCTCCCATCTCCCACTCTCCAGAGCCCCCCAGAGAGGGATGGAAAGGAGTGCAACAGCGTACCGGGAGAACACAAAGTGTCCAGGCTCTAGGCCCTCCGGTACCTCCACCTGCGTGTTCCACAAGGGTGAGCGGGGAGGCTGTCGCAGGTCCCGACCGGAACCATTTTACCTTGTCTTTAGACGCCATCACGTAAGTTGTGAGAATGCAGTGAAGTGCAAGCAAAGCGTGATCCTCCGAGCACACTAAGTTTAAAACTGAGGATGTTCCCTGCGGTAGGGGTTTATAAGCGGAGGGGGCGGTGTCTACAAACTTTTAGTACCTAGTGTGACCTCCGGAGGGCAGTGCCCTAAACCCCATTGTCTGGGTCTCCCATTATGATGACCAGAAAAAGTCGGATCCCCTCGGACAGCACAAAAACGCTGTGTGAAAGCAGCCCAAGTCTGAGGTCCAGAGCACCCTGGAAGAGGTTTTCATCCAGGATATCTCTGTACTTGGCTGCATTCATGTTTCCTTCAACTGGAATCAGTCATCATGTCCCTGCTGCTGAAAAAAAAACCATATCATAACGCTGCCTCCACCATGTTTCACTGTTGGGATTGTATTGGGCAGGAGGTGATGAGCAGTGCCTGGTTTTCTCCACACATACAGCTTAGAATTAGCATCAAAACGTTCTACCTTCGTCTCATCAGACCAGAGAATCTTATTTCTCACAGTCTGGGAGTCCTTCATTTGTTTTTTTGCAAACTCTATGCAGGCTTTTATGTGTCTTGCACCGGGGTGAGGCTTCAGTCAGGCCACTCTGCCATAAAGGCCCAACTGGTGGAGGGCTGCAGTGATAGTTGACTTTGTGGAACTTTCTCCCATCTCCCTACTGCATCTCTGGAGCTCAGCCACAATGATCTTGAGGTTCTTCTTTAACTCTCTCACCAAGGCTCTTCTCCCACGATTGCTCAGTTTGGCTGGACGGCCAGGTTTAGAAAGACTTCTGTTGGTCCTAAACCTCTTCCATTTATGGATCATGGAGACCACTGTGGTCTTAGGAGCCTTGAGTACTGCAGAAATTCTTTAGTAACCTTGGCCAGATCTGTGTCTTGCCACAATTCTGTCTCTGAGCTCCTTGGGCAGTTCCTTTGACCTCATGATTCTCATTGCTCTCATATGCACTGTGAGGTGTTTATATATATATATATATATATATATATATATATATATATATATATATATATATAGACAAGTGTGTGCCTTTCCAAATCAAGTCCTATCAGTTTGATTAAACACAGCTGGACTCCAATGAAACAGTAAAATCATCCCAAGGAGGATCACAAGGAAATGGACAGCATGTGACTTAAATATGAGTGTCTGAGCAAAGGGTCTAAAAACTTATGACCATGTGATATTTCAGTTTTTCTTTTTTTAATAAATTTGCACAAATATCTACATTTCTGTATTTTTTCAGTCAAGATGGGGTACAGAGTGTACATTAATAAGCAAAAAATGAACTTTTTTGAATTTACCAAATGGCTGCAATGAAACAAATGAAAAATTTAAAGGGGTCTGAAGACTTTCTGCACCCACTGTAATAACAAAGAAACAAACCTTCAATGATATTTCCTAACCTAAAAGTTGCTGGCTACGTCCCTCACAGTAAACCACACACACTTTTTTGGCTCTCCATTTATATAAAACTTTCTAATAAAAGCAGGCATTAACGCTAAGCTCCACATATTTAAGAAGTTCAAACTTTCTTGCACTTTATGCAATTGAGTCTACAGTGAGGGTAAACAGAGGAAAACTTGTTACTATGGATGTAGTTCATGACAATTAGGCAGTAAACAGGTTAGTAGTGCACATTGCTCAACTCATGAGGGAAATGTATATTTTAACCAGTCACTCCCTACCTAAGGCTGCGTTATAAATCTGATTTTTCCAAAAATAGCAGTTATATTATATATGAAAGCAATACCTGATGTAGATTCATCCTGGACTCTCATTCTTTGAATGTGTAAATTAGTAGGAACAAACTCTAGTTTCTTGTCTGCTTTTAAGCTACTTGCTTTAAAAGACACACCTAGAAAACAAAATAATTTCATGGGAAAGTGCTAAAAATTTGATAGAAACAATTAAACTACGGTAATCAGAAGAGTGAATGAAAAAATATCCTTGTTTTACCTAACAGTTATCAGAACTGTTCCTCCACATAAACCCTCTGTCTACACACACACACATGGCCATCTCATGTCCTCTCCTGCTCCCACCTTCTAATACTCTCTCTGCTTCTCCTAATTGTTGGTGATGTCTCTCTAAATCCTGGCTCTCCTCACCATATCCCCAGTCATTTCTAACACACAAATTTTCACAACCCTACCAACATACCAGCAGTATTATAACTGCTATTCCCTGGCCTCACCGCTCTGCCAATCCCTCACTGGCTTCCTATTGCCTAAAGACTCTAGTTCAAAACCCTAACCATGACATACAAAGCCATCCACAACCTGTCTCCCCTGTACATCTGTAACCTAGTCTGTGACTAGGTACTTTCCTGAACGCAACCTCCGATCCTCTCAAGATCTCTTTCTTTCCTCTCCTCTTACCTCCTCTTCCCACAACAGCATAAAAGATTTCTCCTGTGCATCCCCCATAATTTGGAACTCTCTGCCTCAACACATCAGACTCTCACCTACTTAGGAAACCTTCAAAAACAACCTGAAGACCCACCTCTCCTGACAAGCCTACAACCTGCAGTGAGCCTCAGTCCACTAAATCGCCCCCACAATCAGCTCTGCCTGCTCCTATTGTATCCTCACCCATCCCTTGTAGACTGTGAGCCCTCACAGGCGGGGTTCTCCTTCCATCTGTACTTGTGTGTGTCTTGTACTGTTCATGATTATGGTACATGTCTGTATACCCCTTTCTACATATAATAGTATAGCGCTATGGAACAAATGGCACTATAATAATAATAATATTATTATAAGGTATAGAGGTAGACTTAGGTTTTTGGTAAGACATGGCATGGGCGAGTGGCAACAGTCAAAGATCAAAATACAGTTATACTTAGTGAACTTTGTTATGTTCATCTTCAAAGCAATTCCAGATTTATAGGGAATCTATCACAAGGTTTTGGCTACCCCATCTGAAAACAGCATGATGTAGGGGCAGAGACCCCAATTACAGCAAAGTGTTACATACTGAGCTGCTTGCTATAGATTTGTATAGAATTTCTGTTATATTTGTTGCAGTTCTCTGAATGCTAAGAACTGGTAGAGAGAATGTTCTCTGTGTACACTGTGCAGAGACAGAAAATTGCTAATTAGTGGTGGAGCGTGGTGTTATATAGAGCTCATGAATATGAAGGACTACCTAGCAGCAGGTTTACTAGTCTTCTAATGATAATTTGCAGCTGATAAAACAGTGATTTTCTTAAAAATACTGCAAGGAGCCCAGTAAGTGACATCACTTGAACCAGAGTCTCTTTCTCAAGAGTATAGAATGTTTATACCGTGTTAGCCAGTAGATAGAAAAATATTGGAATCTGGGCGTCCTCGTGGTTGATACCTTTTAATGGCTAACTGAAAAGATGGTAAGCATAGCAAGCTTTCGGGACACTATGGCCCCTTTGTCAGGCTGATAATTACATAAATTCTGAAGACACATACATATATACATAAGCAGGTTAGGTGATGTAGTAAATACGACAGATGACGAAAAGAGAGTGTCTCAAGAGTATACGGCTCTTAGATTAGGTGGCAAAAACCAGGTGATGGGTTCTTTTAAGCAAGTTAAGGGGGTTCTCAGAAAAATGTAATAAAATAATGAATACAATAAATAATACACTTTTAAATATTAAACATTTTTCTACAAAGTACAATACAAAATAATATTGTGGTACCGTGTTAGCTAGAGAAATCGATGTAAATACTTAAGTCCCAAACAAGCCAATAAAGGTATCACTTCTATAATACTTTTCTAAACTTTTTTGGGACTTAAGTATTTACAAACATTTATCTAAATACCTTTATTAAACAAAAAGGTATGCTTTATCAACTTCACCTTGTCAGAATTTTAAGGATGGCAATTGCCATAAATCTGTGCAGTCCCTACAGGATCGTTATAGTTGTCGGGATCGCTGGTGCGTAGTTGTGTGTGACGGGAGCTTTAGAGTTCAGAAGACAATCAGTAGGACAGTCTACGTGAAGAATGAGACTGACGCACTAAAGTAGTCAGGCTGACTGAGATAGATATTCATTCTTAATCAGCTAAAGAAAGGTATTAATCCTCTCCTTTACTCCACTCTGTTAAGTGTCCTATCAGATATATATTGTGAGTTCATGATGCCTGACAAGATGTTGCTCCATCTTGAGCAGATTTTCTTTATGCAATTTGTACTACTGCAAGTTTAATCTAGGACGAGTTGTGATTGCTGGAAGCCATCTTTAAAATTCCAACAGAGTGCACTAGATAAAGCATACCTTTTTGCTAAATAAAAGGTAATTAGAAAAATGTGTAATTTTTAAATAAGTATTATTTGTTTTCTATATTGTATAACATTTCTCGGAGGACCCCTTTTAAAAGGATGTCTCATCTAAGTGTAATCGTCAGTTTAGTTTTTTCTTCATAAACCAATAGTAAACATAGAAATAAGAAATTTTTTGATACACCTTATCAAAACAATCTGCTTCTTTCTCTGCTAGGACTGATCATTTTCAAAATTGTGTAAAATCTGTATTCAGTGAAGACAGATTTCTACATTACTGAGAAAATCCTATCAATAGCAGCTGTCATCTCCTATGTAGACTGGAGGGGTGGAGCTCTGCATTTAGCTCCTCCCACCTCTATCCACACAGATTCTAATCAGTAGTAGCTGCCATCTTAACAAAATGTTTACCCATGAATTGAAAATGTTGAGGATAAATCAGTTCTGGCAGAAAAAAAGGAGATTTCGACTTCCGGTTCCGGCCCCTCCATGTGCGGACGCGCCTGAGACCGCTCCGCTCCCCGCCTGGATAATCCGCCACCATCCACCTCTAAACATACTCCAGAGCGGCCCCCTGATCGCCCATCGGCACAGAGGAGACCTCCGGGAGCCCGGTAAGACCCGTCATGGCCACGCTGGACCGCTACTTCTCTAAAAGCAGAGAGGGGGAGAGAAGCAAGGCGCCATGTGCAGACCGCAGTAATGGCGCGGTCTGCACACAAGAGTCACAAGAGTCACAGGAGGAAGTGCAGGATGGAGGACCAGGACAGATGACCGGGAACAGGGATACTGAGCTGGGGGAGGAAGAAGTAGGGGAGAGAATGGAGGGATACCGAGAGAAGGCCCCTGAGAGAGGAGATGGAAGCCCCCCAGGACAGAGGTTACATACAGCAGAAGCGATCTGTGACCAACACCAGCCCCAGCCCCAGACATCACCACAGTTACAGGTTGCAGCCACAAGCAAAGCACAAAATCAGCACACTTCTGATACCTGGGGAGAGGACTCAGGAGACAGCTGGAGATCCCAGCCCTTGGACTATAAAAAATTAGCCAAAGAATTGGCTGTGCACTTGGCAGAAGAATTTAAAGTCACAGTGGCAGAGATGGTGGCAGCTTCTACCAGAGATTTATCTGTGAAAGTGGAGACACATGAGCAGCAGCTTCTAGAGGCTGAATCTAGAATTGGAACAGCAGAGGACAGGATCCAGGAACTTGAGGAACAGCTAGTGGCCCTGCAAAAACATGCTGACTACACGCATAATAAGTTGGAGGATATTGAGAATAGGACGAGACGGAGTAACCTGAAAATTGTGGGTCTCCCAGAATCTGTCCCTGTGAGTCAACTAGAAGAAATTTTTGAGGTGGAACTGCCTAAAGCCCTGGGTCTTACTCATAGATGCAAAACAGAGCGTGCCCATAGAATAGGTCCACCTAGGGACGGTCAGGAGACGCCTGAAACCACGAGACGTCTAGCTCCGAACGCAGCCTCCAGGGAGCCCAATAAATCCAGACACGCCATAGCAAAATTCTTGAATCACAGGGACATATAAAGCAAAAAAACATCCACTAATACTCCAGGGACATAGAGCACTGGTCTTTGCGGACTATTCGGTAGAAGTCACACGTCGCAGACGGGCTTTCAGTGAGACGTGTTCACTGTTACACAAGAAAAACATCCGCTTCCAACTGAATTTCCCTGCAACCCTACGATTCAGGTCCAGAGAGGGCGTCATGCTGTCCTTCTCGGATCCAGAGGAGGCAATGGCGGCTGCCAAAGATAATCTAGCCTCTCCAAGAAGATCCGAGTCTCCACTCCGTACTAGCAAGGGGTCACCTGTGAAACCTACGTCCGCTCCAGAGTCAGAAAACGAATTGGACAGAACCTCTGTGAGATCTTATAGACTCAGATCGTACTCCCTATTGGAAGATGGAGCACAAAAAGGAGCAACCCCGGGCAACCCAAAGCAACAGAGACAATCCGGAAGCAGATGGCAAAAGAAGAAATGATGCAGGAACAGACTAAAATGGACTAATTTCGAGGACATTCGCATCTGACGGATCTGCAGTAGATGTCCTGAGGGAAAAGAAGAAGAGCCCTGGTCGTACCAAGTGATGAAGAGGAGAATATATTGTCCCCCCCCCCCCTTTTTTTATTTATTTATTTTATTTTTATTTATTTTTTTTTTCCCCTCTAAACCCACCCCTCTTCCCCCTCCCCTCCCCTTTCCCCCCCACCCCCCTTTTTTTTTTTTCTCTTCTCTCTCTTTATTTAGGTTTGTTCCTCAGGAACGAGACTACACTGTAATTAACGTATTCAGAAGGACCTTATTCGTTCTGGAGATTTGATGTGGACTCTTGACCATAACAAATGACGACAGATTCTCCCAGACTTCATGTGGTCGCAGAGAACGTGAGAAGGGTTGTGGGGTGTTTATATGCTGGGCCCACGAGCCATGGCCCTTGGGAAATCTGTTTACTTACCCCACCCTACTATGGATGGTCGCTAAATGGAGACTGAAGTTATTTGGGCAAAATGTTGGAGTTTCCATGTTGACTGACTAAATATTTTCAGAGGTGGCGGAGGACGAGGCGGGGTGGAGTCAATTGTGTGGTCCGCACTCGAGGACATAAGTGAAGTCGCAGACTTTTCGATGCTGAAAGGTGTTAGAGTGATTTGGGGGAGGGAGGGTGGGAAGAAAAGGGGGGGGGAAACGGAAATTGCCCTTGGAAATGTGTCTTTAAAAAGGTATACCATTATTGTTTGTCACACCCCACTTAAGGACATACCAGACGATATTGATTACTTGTTGATATTCACCATGGAGAGATTTGGGGCCCCGAACGGGGAGGCTTTCGATGGTTAGGTGGGCCTCCTGGAATGTTAAGGGACTGCGCTCCCCGGCAAAGCGCATGATGGTCTTACGTCACCTTAAGAGGCTGCATGTGGATATAGCTCTTCTCCAGGAGACCCACCTGGCCGCGGAAGACTTTTTTCGCCTCAAAAAACTATGGGTGGGAGAGGTCTACGGTTTGGGAGCAATAGAAAAAAATGCGGGAGTCCTAATACTGATACATAGGTCACTAGCCCACTCAATACTATCTACTTCAAAAGATAAGGAAGGCAGAATAATACAAGTAACGATACAAATCCATAATGACATCTTTAATATCTATAACATCTATGCCCCTAACGGGAAACAGAAACCCTTCTTCCAACAACTACAAAAATCACTGCTCCTAGACAGCGAGAATAATAAAATAATTGGTGGAGATTTTAACACGGTCATGAAAGAGGAGGAGGATAGACGCACTACATCACAAACGCATTTGAGAAAGCAAGCAGGGGGTGGGTCTGGTGACTACAGTGTCTTGGAAAACTTAGTGGGCGAAGCTGGATTGTTAGATGCTTGGAGGTTAGTGAACCCACTTGGTAGAGAGTTTACCCACTTCTCGCACCCCCATGGGTCGTGGTCCAGGTTGGATATGTTCTTTCTTTCACCCAAGATAATCCAACAAATGACGAACATTAAAATCGAAGACATGCTGATCTCGGACCATAGCCCATTGGTGTTAGAGACCAGGGACAAATTTGAGAAAGGCTCCGATTACTTATGGAGATTCCCCGACACGTTTGTCAGAGAAGAAAATTTTACTAAACTACTGGGAGAATGGTGGGCGCACTTCTCTTCTGACAATCGGGAACATAGATCTGATCCAGCTCTATACTGGGAAACAGCAAAAACAGTGATGCGAGGGCATATCATGGCATATAGCATGAGAATTAAAAGACAAATCAAAGACAAATTTATTCAAACCAGTCTAGTGGTAAGAGACGCGTATACACATTATCAATCCACATTGGCGGCTCCTGACAGAGATAAATGGCTCCAGGCAAAGAGAGATTTTGATATCTGGGCGGGAAAACGGGAAGATATCTATAAAAATCGTTTGGAATTAGAACTCCAGAAATTCGGGGATAAAGCAGGACGCCTACTAGCTAGGTTAGCTAAGGGTAGACATAGACCCTCCCCGATACAAGCGATAGTGGACACACATGGCACCACGTCGCATGACCCTAAAAATATCTCTAGAGTGTTGGGCAGGTATTACGCCTCTCTCTACACGGAGGTCAACACTGATAACTCAGACAGCCTTGCCTGGTTGGGAGGGATAACACTGCCAGCTGTTTCCCGGGAGGATGCTCAGTTTCTTAATAGCCCAGTTACTACCGGCGAAATTGAGATGGCTATACGTCACTTAAACCCGAGTAAAGCGCCCGGACCAGATGGATATAACGGAGCTTTCTTCAAGTCAATGAGGGAGCAGATCACTCCGGTATTGTGTGACCTATTTAACTCAATATTGAGTGGAGCTCCTATACCGGAGAGAATGAATCTAGCTTACATCAAATTGATACCTAAACCAGGAAAAACACCCACAGACCCAGCAAACTATAGACCGATCTCATTAATAAATCAAGACTTGAAGCTCCTCTCCAAAATTCTGGCTGACAGACTGGCGGAGATCCTACCCAAACTGATACCCATACATCAGGCGGGTTTTGTTAAGGGGAGGTCGACCACTACGAATATTAGAAAAGCAATGCTGATGATAGATGTTATGGGAAAGAAAACAAAGATTAACGGCGGTAACCCAGCCATGATCACTCTTGACGCGGAAAAAGCATTCGATAATGTCAGATGGTCATGGCTGGGTAAAGTGCTTGACTCCGTAGGTATACGAGGCCCCTTTAGGCAATATGTTAAAGCCTTATACAGTAACCCAAAGCGTGTATTAGTACGCCTGGTTTTCTGTCAGATTCCTTTACCCTCCAAAAGGGAACGAGACAGGGCTGCCCATTATCGCCCCTATTATTTAATTTGGCTATCGAACCTCTGGCACTATATCTGGAACGTCATAACACCTACGAGGGTTTTAAGGTAGGGAAGGCTGAAATTAAGCTTTCACTTTTCGCTGACGATATCATCTTATATGTTCAGAACCCAGAAAGAGACCTTCCAGATCTATTGTCAGACATAGAGAAATGGGGTAGATATTCAGGTTTCGCTTTAAACAAAGGCAAATGTGAAGTCCTCTTTATCAATCAAGAAGAAGGAGCACGAAAGGGGGACCACTTTTGCGGATTACCTGTAGCGAAACATAGTCTCAAATATCTGGGGATACACTTAGCTAGATCCAGTGGGCTGACATATAAACTTAACTTTTTACCGATCATTACAAAGATAGAACAGGAATTGGGAAGATGGGAAGGGCTGCCATTGTCTCTGCTAGGACGCTGCCATCTCCTTAAAATGATGAGCTTTTCAAAACTACTTTACCCTCTCCAAACCATTCCAATGTTAATGAAACATACGGATATTATAAGAATTAACAAAGCTTTCACTAAATTTTTATGGAGAGGAAAGAGAGCTAGAATAGCCTTTAGGACATTAATACAACCCAAACAGGAAGGGGGACTGCAACTTCCTGATGTTAGGGGATATAATTTAGCATGTAACCTACGTAATGTATTAGACTGGATTAAGGGAACAAGCAAGTTTTCAGACTTGGAGGGAGAATGGGCGAAACCGTGGGACTTGACGCTTTATTGCATTCTCCGTTGTCCTGCCTTCCGACCACCTTGAAAAATACAGTAATATATAGAGACACCATCATAACGTGGAGAGAGGTCAGGAAAAAACTTAAACTGGCATGGAAAATCTCCAGACGCCTTAATCCGTGGAGATGCCCGGCTTTTGAATTGGGGCGTGAAAACGCCCTATTTAAAAACTGGAAAGAAAAGGGGGTCAATACACTAGAAGACCTCATAAATTTTGAGGAGCGAAGGTGGATGACGGAGAAAGAGGTGCTCACTACTTTTAATCTACCCCAATTTCAGGCGATACAATACCGTCAGTTGGATCACCATCTTCTTTCACACCTGCGGGACCTCTCTGGAGAGGTTGATAACAACTTATGGTCCGAAATACTTAACATTAACGAAGGTGATGTATCAATTACTTCGTTATATGTCAAAATACAACAAGTCCTACGTCCGCAAAGGAGGAGAGGGTTCTTCAACAAGTGGCGAAAGCACATCAAAGACCCCGAACTCACCCAGAAAATTTTAGAGGGGTGGGGACTTATGAGACGATATATCAGCAATGAGAGATGGAGGGATTCCCAATTCAGGATTATGCATGGGGCTATCCAGGGCTTTAATGTTCCCCCCTCCCAAGCCAATCAGGGGAGATGGATTCACTGCCCAAAATGTAGAACTGAGATGACGGACCTGGAACATGGTCTCTGGTCTTGCCCTGAATCAAAAGATTACTGGAGAAAGGTGGTTGCTTGGGCGACGGAGCTGTGTGGGGATATGGAGGGTCTAGACCCGTTGCGCTGGCTCTTCCACTACCAGTCGGATACTGGAGCCCATAGACAGCCACATGTCCTATGGCATTACATTGCGATACTTGCTAAAAGACTCCTTCTCCAACACTGGCTCAATGACAGACCCCCAGACCTGAACCAGACCAAATCAATGATGCGCCACACTCTGACACTCGAATCGATGGATGCGCTACGCAGTCCAAATAAATTAACCAAGAAATTTTTCTTCAAATGGCAAATGTTTATTGAAAAGGAATTCACAGATGGTGACATAACCAATTTTATGCTACCCTTTCGTTCGACGGTCTGGTATGCAGAGGGGGAGCTAAGTGGGACACTTGGTAGACTGAGATGTGATGTTTGAAAGACTAAAATGAATGTTGAACTGGTATATATATAGCATACTTAAGCTATTTTGAGAATATAAGACATGATAGAAATAAGGGATAATTTCCGGAGTGGGTGGGGAAGGGTTTGTGGAAAGTTTTCAGTCGGATTTGCAATTAGATGACTACTGTTAATTTCAGCTTCAGTTATTTGTTACGTGTAAATCAATGTTGGATATGCTTATCCTAATAATTCTTACTTGTGAAATGTTTAAAACCCAATAAAAATATGGTTCAAAAAAAAAAAAAAAAGGAGATTTCTCTGATAAATTGCTTATTTTTCTACACATGCTATTGATTAATGAAATAAAAAAAGTTACACTTTAAATATGGGAGGCAGTGCAGTAATTGGCTGATTGCTTGTGGTATAACTCCTAAAATCTCCAGTAAAGTGAACATAATGCAGTTGGCATTTTTGCCATCTGATCATATCCTGTTCAATGGCCGCAGTAGTAGTGAATAATCAGAAATCTACCGAGCGTCCACAAGGGGTGGCAAGCGCTGCTTGTTAGAGGCTCGGATTCATCATATAACAGCATATATACACGATTATACAGCTTTCTAATATACTTTGTGCTTTAGTCCATTATCATTTTGAAAATCTCAGTTTTCTTTCGGTGAATGAAGGTATACCGATTTGCATCTATATTCTAAATAGCCATACAAATGTAATACTTACATCTACAATACCCGTACAGAAGGTAAGCAATACTCAGTGAGCCAACCACATCTAGAGTATAAACTGGCATAAGGACTATTGGGCAATATATAGATATAACTTGAACACATTTGGTAGTATTTAGCCTGGACTGATAACAATAGTGGAAATGCCCTAGATTATACAGGTTTTCATACATTGAAGAAGAATGTTTCCATTCACTGACAAACAAAACAGAGAACTTGCCAAGACCCCAACTGACATTTCTTCAACTGACCTTTGTACTGATGAAGATTAGTCAGATTATCCTGGTATGTCAGAATAATCGTCTGATACTGAGTTACTATCTGTCGACGGAGGTTCTCCCAGCATGGAGACAGTTCCCCCAGTTCCTCAAGTTCACACACTCTGTGCAAGACAAGATTGGGAAAATCTCATTATAAGGGAGACAACACCTGAATGTCCAAACTCAACAATATACATTAATCGTTAAAAGAACTGTCGTGATATGGAGATTTCAGCATTGGTACGCTTCAGTATCGTATTGTTTTTAACACAGAAGTGAGCTTCCTTCTCTCAGTACAAGTTAAAGGGGGTCTTGATGACTATTTCAGTTCAATTGCTCTGTCAGCACTCCGTCTCTGAATAAGCCACGAAAGAAGGGGGCTGGGATAGCTACATCAATAATACAGTCATGCCACTGATACAAGGAGGGACAGGAAGTACTTTTCAGTGTTAAAACCAATATCGAGGATGGACTTAAGGGACCAAAACTGAAAAAATCTAACATTAGAAAAATTGAAATATAATCTCAATGTAGATGTTTCTGTGACCGAAAATTTTCGTGTTTCGTGATTTCGTGTAAGCAATGAACCTAACTGAATATGGGGATGTATGAAGAGAATTTCATAGATCAAGAGGCTGGCCATGTGTTTAGAATACCTAAGATTACAGACAATCCACATTTTCCACGACTATCTATGGGCCTATTTGGTACAATGTAGAGTCAAGGCTGTAAATTTACATATTTGTATTTGATATGAGAATTGCATTTCCAGAATATGACTGCTGATAGGTTTATAGGAAGCAATTAACCACAGTCAGTTATGGAAAATGTGGCAATCTAACAACACTTGTGTTTTTGATCTCCAGTATGCCCAGCTGCTTTCCCATGTGTAGGACACCTATACAGTGGATTAATATTTAGTGGTTTTCTCATTCTATGTATTCCCCTTTGCGGCTGGACAGGCTCTAACCTTAATTGGTCTCCTTCCCCTACTGGCAGCCAATCATTTTTTTTAAATCAAGTGTTTTTAATTGAAAATTCAAATATATAATATGTGATATATCACTTTACATACACTATACCTTTTTATCCCCTCCTCCCCCCACTTACCCCCCTTCCGTCACATATAAAACTGTTATAACAAGTCGCATAGCATTTCCCAGCATAGTTCTTTATGTATATATTCATTTCTCAATATCTCCACTGCAACAGAGCTTGCTCACAGAGGCTTATACTGTGACCACCCTTTTCTGCAACACGTCCACAGATGCCAGTCCCAGATAGTCCATCCAGCCTCCCCACACATTTTCAAATTGTGTCCTTTGCCCCTAATAATCTATATCTCCACTGCAACAGAGCTTGCTCACAGAGGCTCATGCTGTGACCTTCCTTTTCTGCAACATGTCCACAGATGTCAGTCCCGGATAGTCCATCCAGCCTCCCCACACATTTTCAAATTTCAAAATCCTTTCCAAGAGGATGGTGAAATTAACTATTAATAAACTCTTTGACTGGTGTTTTTTCCTCTAACCAATGTAGTGCTATTAATTCATCAGTGGTAATATCCTCCATACACCCCAGAACACAGGTTAATGGATCTCTCGGTATGGTCACCTCACTCACCCCTTGTATCAGGTCAAGGATTGTGTCCCAGAAGGCCCGCAGACAAGGACAGGACCACATCATGTGTAGAATGTCAGCTTCCTCATCAAAGCATCTTGGACATTTAGAGTTTCCTCCAAGTCCTGTTTTCAACATCCACACAGGGGTCCTATACACTCTGGACACTGTAAGAAGTTGAAACATTCTTCTGGCCTCATTCATTGGACACCCTAGGGATATACTGCAGGATGGACTCCCATTGTAAGTCAGAAATGGGCCCAGGTCTGCCACCCATCTTTCTTTAGGTATCACCGGGTGTCTTTGTAAAAATGTTTTTATCAAAACCCTGTATATTAAGGAGATGAACCCCTTGTGCTCCGCTGTGACCCAATTATGTTTAGAATACTATAAGAATGCAGAAACACCCGCGATATCCTCCATTGTCCAAAACCCCTAAAGGTACATGCTTCAATGTCGTTAAGATCTCGCCAATGATCTTGTGGGCGCGCGTTCGTTAGGACATCTTTTTGAGATCGTTGGTGAGCTGTCACACGTGTAGATATCGTGAACGACACACCAACGATATAGCGAGCAGCTATCGTTTGCACAACCCAGCGAACGATACTTGTTCACTGTTGTGAATGGGCAAAGTCGTTAACGACATTGTTATCGCAGTGTCACACACAACGATGCAGCAGGTTGGCTGAACGAAGATCGTTTGATTTGAGAACATGTTCTCAAATCTGCGATCAGCGATTTATCGTAGTCGTGTCTCGGTGTCACACGCAACAACGTACTAATGATGTGGCTTGAACAACTCCAAACCCGCTACGTTTCAGCGATTTCGTTCACGATATAGTACCGTGTAACGGTACCTTAAGGTGCATTAGCTCCACCATCCTAGGATCATACCAGATTGTCATATATCGCGTGTACTCTACTATACCTTGGCAGCCAATAATTTAGTGACTGTTTTGTATGTTTGTGCATATAGTAACATATACCTCACCTTGCTGCATCCTCTTCAAGCAGAAGTTTAACAAATTGTCTAGGTATGTTCAAGGAGAGGACGCTCTCAGCCATTTGCTCTAATATGCGTAGGTGATTTCCGTCTGTTGTTGGAAAACGGTACATGCGACAGATTGCACCACCAAACACTAGAATGTAGAAGAAAGAAGAACATGACGTAATAAAACAGCTCATCAGTCAGGAAATGCAAAGTAAAGGGAAATCTTCATTCAGAGGTTCAAACAACTGACAACTAGAACTGGCAGGTTAGAAAATTATATTAGATGCACAGATATACTGTAAGGGATTGGACTAAAACAAAAATAGCCACTGTGTGTGTTTTTTTTGTATTCTAATTAAATAAAGGTAAACATATGTAATATACATTGCATTGACTACTACTTAACAAAGAAAGTAATACACGCCTGATTGTTCCTAAAGAAAATATGATATAAGCACCCAATCTTAAAAAGGGTTGTTGACTACATGGCCATACCAGTCGTCACTATACTGTTCTAGCAATGTTGGTGCTACATCTCCTGGGACTCCTGTGACATTGTATCCCATATCAGCTTTTCAGCCACTCAGTGACCTCTTCTGTGCTCTCACTTTCTATGGTCAAGCGGAAAACGTGTGAGGGTTGAAGACTAATAGCGGCCACTGGCACAAAAATGTCACGTGAGCCCCAAGAGGACCGGTGTTGTCAAAGCTGGAATGGCGCCTGTTAGGTAGGTGAGTGCATCTTACTTTTATACAAGGGTTGTCCATGTTGTGGTTAACCTCTAAGACAGGTCAAGAATTCTACTTAAGGTGTATCAAACTAGAATTATGGCCTGTTACCATTGCATTATGGGAGCTAACCTGCCTTTATTAACTGTTGATGTATTTTATACATTTACCAATATGAACCAATCCCAGAACCACATAGCTTTGGTTAGCAAATTGGGCCATGGAAGAAGCTACACAAGCATCATTTTCAGGTTAGTGTAAGATGGAACATTAGCCAACGTACTTACCTGATTTTAATAGTGTATCTTTTCTAAGTGATGCGTATTTCGAGCGAATTCCTAAAGATTCTGTTAAACTTTCATCAACGGGAATAACAGTCTAAAAAAATAAAAATAAAAAAAGTATAACTGTGAGATCAAAATGCTTCATCTCAGTAGGCCCATCCAGTATATGACATCAGAATGTACTAAATCAGCCAAACTCTGCATTTTCAGAAGGAACAGCTGGCCAGATAACAACTCATTTAAACATCAGTGATTTTTTGAAAAAGCACAAAAATTACCAATGGTCATAAGTCCTTTGAATCAAATTTTCATCATTGCCTGGTAAGTGTGTTAGTTTTTACCATCAGTGTTTCGTCATATGAAAAAGTAAAAAATGCCATAGCTTCTTCTATACATTACAATGCAAAAAAAAAAATGAAGGAGGCTTCTCAATATCACTTCTTGGACAGCATATAGATGGCATAGGAGTGCTGTCTGATTTATTCATAGACCCGTAGATGTGAGTTGTCATATTTTATCTGTGACTCATATCAAAAATTACACATATGATGTGGACCACTCATTCTTCAAAAATACACGGACATGTAATTAGCTACATAGCCCAAGGCCAATTGCACACGTTGAGCATTTGATGAGTTTTTTACCTCCATATTTGTAGCCAAAACCAGCAGTGGGTGATAAATACAGAAGTGGTGATGTGCTTCTATTAGACTTTTCCTCTGATTGCTCCACTCCTGGTTTGGCTACAAATTCTGAGGTAAAAAACTCAGCAAATACTGAACGTGTGCACGTGGCCTAATCTGTATGAGTTCTATCTGTAAAAGAACACAGAACTTGTACATGAGAAACTGACATCTGGATGAGCCTAATGTGAATGGGGACCACCACTCTTCCCTGACAGAAGGATAATGCAGTTTGAAGTCACATTCTTAACCTTATAGTTCTTCCTTCCGCTCTCAGAACAGAACACATGCTCACTTGACCAATTTGAGCATGCATGTATATGTGGTAATCCGACGGGGAAGCGGTCAGTTGAATATGTGTTTATACATTAGCTATGTGATGTGTATGGTAATTTTAAAGATCATAGCTTTACCATCTCCAGAATACCCATAGGCTTTAAATGTCTGCACAGTCCGGCTACAACTTGCCAGTGACGTTCTAACCTGCCACTGCACAGTATTGTATGCACACAATAGTTCTGCAGAAGCAGAGATCTGGCTATTAGGGACTGCCCGAGACCCCGTAGAGAAGGTACAGACAGTTTATATCTTCTCTCTCGCTGTACGCATAGTGGTAAACAAGCTCTGTGCACACAGTACTAGGAAGCGCTGACGGTATTTCAGTGGTCCTTTATGGTCATAAAAACAAAATTAAAAAAATGTATTTCCCTTATTTTCCCACCAACATCACTCAATATCAGCAAAGAAAAAAATTAAGAGAGTAAGATAAAAATAAAGCCTCTAAATGAACTAGTATAGGACTAGTTAAATTGATTACATCTATCGATCACATTGAAAGTCCTGAAATATTATACATTGGTAACAGTTTCCATAGATATGAAGATCTATCCTATAAGTATAACACAAGGGTGAATTAATTTAGCTACTGAGAAATATAAAATTATATTACATTTCAATATCTTCTAAAAAAAAGCTGGGATCTGTCATCTGGGACTACCACTGTAGGGATGAATGAGGGGTGCCAAATTCCTGTTGTCTATTAGAGGGAGTATGCTTGTCTTTCTGCATGTAAAGACATTGAAGCGTTAGAAATAGCCAAGTCCTCATTTCAGAACGAAACAGACTGACCAAAACATGGGAGTGCCTAATTTACGCAACATGTCTGAATGATAGGCTATAACATTAGGAAAAGATTCTGTCAACGGAGAGCTCACTAAAGGGTACTTCACACACTGCAACATCGCTAGCGGTATCACTGAAACGTCACAGGTTTTGTGACGTAATAGCGACCTCTCCAGCGATGTTGCAGTGTGTGTGACATGCATCAGCGACCTGGCCCCTGCTGTGAGGTCGCTGATCACTACAAATCGTTCAGGACCATTTTTTGGTCCTTGGTCTCCCGCTGGTCAGCACACATCGCTTTGCATGACAGCGAGAGACCAACGATCAGCGACCTCCCAGCCAATGCCCAGCGCAGCACATTAGATGCTCGGCACTGGTAACCAGGGTAAACACTGGATAACTAATCAGCGCGCGCTGCTTAGTTAACCGGTGTTTACCCTGGTTATCAGCGTCCTCCTGCTTAGCCCAGCCTGTAAACAGGAGGACGCTTGTAACCAGGGTAAACACCGGGTAACTAAGCAGAGTGCGCTGCTTAGTCACCCGGTGTTTACTCTGGTTACCAGAGATGTCGCTGCTAACTGGTCGCTGGTGCGTCTGCCTCTTTGGCAGCTCACCAGCGACTGCATAGAGACTTTCCAGCGATCCCGGCCAGGTCGGATCGCTGGAAAATCTCAGCGTGTAAAGGGGCCTTTAAAGAGAACCTGTCATGACCTCCCCTGCATTCAGTTATTGGGGAACTTTGATTGACAGCTTGCTCTGCACAGATGTGATGCAGAGTGAGCTGTTAATCAAAGTGCTGGTGCATGCTTACTGCTCCTTCTCGCTGAGCGGGAAGGCGAAGACACTCCGGTGTGCCTCTATGACTGAAAACTGGCGACTTCCGGAAGGAAAAAAAAAAGTTAATTTCCTCCCGGCAGTGGTGTGTTCATTATAGCAACCAGAAGGTAGTTGAACACGATTTTCTTACAGATTAACCCTATATCTGCAGGTTAATAGCGTTTGGTGACATGGCATAACAAAGTTGGAAAAGTCATGGTACTTGGTTTACTGATCCAATAAGAAAAATATAGTTTTAGGAACACGTGACTAGTGATCAGGTCTGTACAAGGACCAAAGAAAGCCTGCTTTTAGTTAAAAAAATCTGATATTAAAAGTGTTATTATGACTACTTACTCTCCCATTAACAGTATCTGACGATCTGGACGCAGGCGCTTGCTGATCAACTTTCTCTTCCATTTGCCAGCCTATTACTGTAATATTACCAACATGCTGTTGCTCAGCAGACCTGGAAAGAAAAATGCAGACTTAACTTTCAGTAAGATCCATCACTAAAAGAATAAGTATACATATTCCCTTGTCTGTTAGCTTTTCAGGTTACTTTTAAAAGCATAACCGCCGTTTAAATTTTTATTTAATAATAATGAAGAGCAAGTGATTAGAATAAACTTTCAAATATACTTATGAATGAAATTTGGGAAAAAAAAAACATTCATAAACCTTCCACAAGGTGTCCCCACTAGTTTGCATCTGAAGCTCATTCTCAGTGAAATCTGTCCTCACTTTCCAAACAGACTGAATACGGCCAGATAACCATATAAGGGAGGGGGCATAGCCTACAGTGTCCTTGTCTAATGTGGCTACAGCTGATCTGTATTGTCAGTTTACTTCATGTAGGTACGGTGTGAGCTTATCAGGCTGTCAGCACACAGCTGCTGACTATGTGATCTTATCTGACCCCTCTCCATTCACATGGCTCTTCCTCCTCAGTACAATTAGCTAATAACACGAGGCAGAGATGTGAATAAATAAGTCAGATAAGATCTCACAGGGCCTGTGTGCACTGTTGACAGCTTGAGCTCACACTGTCCCTGCATGAAACCTGGGACACTGATAAGCTGTGAATGCTGTTTAGGCCTCGCTCCCCCACCCAGCGTATGTTAGATTTAGAATCGGCCTAGGGGTACATCTTGGAAGAATTTGAAATGGTTTTCTATCAGAATTCTCTTATAAAGTATATTTGAAAATGTATTATAATCACTTGCTCCACATCATTATTGAATAAAACTGTAAACGGTGATTTCATTTTAAGTCTATATCTTCATTGTAACAACATACATTCTGTCTTCCCTATATCTATTGTCTACCACTCACTATTGGCCCGGTATTCATTCACTATTTTTTTAAAGTCACTTTTTTTCTTTTTCGTCTTGTGTTATTCATTGTCATTTTTCACACCAAATTCTTCCAAAAAGTTACATATGGTTAATGAATTTTGCACAAAATAATGAATGCTCTTTTTGTTTTTACTTTTCTGTATGTTTTTAGATAATAAGTCACACATTCCACTAATATATTGTAAAATTTCTGGCATACATAAAATCACTCCAGTTGCATGTAAAGAGCCGGCGTCAAATCTTTGGAAACCAAAAACCGAACCATCTTTGGAAAACAAAAAAAAATGTAAAATTAAGTGAACAAGTTAAAAAAAAAAACCTTGAGAACAGTACAAATCTACAGAATTTGTGCAAATAAATAATAGGCTAAAAACACTGAAAACTAGAAAAAAAAGGTGCAAAATCAACAATGAATTGAGCTCAAGGCAAGTATGCTAATCCCACATTCGCCTGTCACACATTCAGACCACTAAGGCTGGCTTCACACCACGGATATTTTTGATCCGGGGCTGTCCGATGTAAACCAGACAGCCCCGAACCGTTTTTTGGCCCCATAGAAATCTGCCATCCGGTTTCATCACTCCGGCACACTCTGGGGGAATTCGGATTATTTTCTCCGGACACAAAAATTATGCTTGCATCATTTTTTTGTCCGGGGAGAAAAATCTCCCCATTTGCCGGATCTTGGATTTGGCCGGATCCTCCCGAATCCGGGGCAATCCGGCGCTCCCTAACATGGGAGCCTATGGGGCCAGATTGGCCTAGTCCGGGAGGATCCGGCAAGCGGACACTGGCGGCTGCACGCCGCTGCTCTTTCTGGACCGCGGCAAGCCGCGGTCTTGAAAAATCAGCAGCTACGGCTGCAATTAGCAGCATCTGGCTGCACACAGGACCGGAGAGCACATTTGGCTCTCCGGTTCTGTGTGCTGATCCGGTCCGGGGCTGTCAGGGTCATCCCGGACAGCCTTGGACCGGATCACACTGTGGTGTGAAGCCAGCCGAAATCTTCATTAGTTTACTACAACTAGAATACAGTTTTGTTGATTCACATTAGGATCTAAATCAGATCTGAGCTAAAGGTAATCTGTCACCAAGTTTTGCCACCTAATGTGAGAGCAACATAATGTAGAGACAGAGACCCCGATATCAGTGATGTATCACTTACTGCACTGTTTGCTGTAGCTTTGATAAAATCACTGTTTTATCAGCAGGAGATTATTACTAGAGGACTAGTAAACTTGCTGCCAGGTAGTGCTCCATATTAATGACCCTGCCCCCATCACTGACTGACAGCTTTCTGAGGCTAGCATCACACTACGGTTTTTGGCTGTGTGGGTGGATCATGTATTTTTCAGGATCACCCGGACAGAACCTTACAGGACAGGGTGTGTTGAAAGTGTGGCCAAATATGGTCCGGATCCTGTTTTCAGCAGGAGTTGTTTGCTGCTGCTGTCCATGGTGCTGAAGTTACATCCTGTGCTTGAAATACTGCTGTCCATGGTGGTGAATTTGCAAGGCAGCATATCTGAGCATGCTCTGTGCTTAAAATCAGATCCAGGAAACGATCCGATGTTTTCCCGGATCAGGCATCCATAGACTCCCATGTTAACTACGATGACCGTGGCGGATTAGTTTCTGTCTGAAATTTTCACCGGAGCCAAAAAAGTTGCAGTCTCCATTTTTTGGGACGATGAAAGACCGGACAAAAATGAATCCTCTGCTGAATACACAAAACCGGATGGCCATATATGACCAATCCGGCACCATAGGGATACAAGGGAGGCAAAACAGGATCCTTTTCTGTCCTGTGCAAACCGGACAGAACAGGGTCTCAAAAACCGTGGTGTGAAGCTAGCCTATTAACAGTGCACATAGAAAGCCGCCAATTAGTGGTGTGAGCAGGTTTATACAGGGCTCAGCATTCAGTGACTGGTAGATCTGCAACAGATAAAGCAGAGTTTTTATAAAAAAAATGCTGCAAGCAGCCCAGTAAATGACACATTGCTAGAATCAGGATCTCTGTCTCCACATCATGTTGCAATAACCTGATGAAAAATACCTGCTTGTCTGTATACACATGGATAAATACAGTATTTGAACACTGACCATAATGGCAAATGTAATCTATGGTTTGTCTCTTGCAGCAAATCTTTCACTATAAACTTTCCCGAGCCCAGCAAGTACATCTGCATGGAAAGAAGACAACAATATTACTTACAGCATATTTTTAAATTTAAGGTTATTTTACTGTACATGGACATATTATACACTTTCAAATGTATCAGCTGCAAACATGACAACTTCCATGTTACATTATTAATACATAGCCTCGACAGAGAGGACGAGGACAGGAACTCTAGGGCCACCTATCGGAGCTAGCAAGCCTAAAAGTTAATATCAACTTTTTAAGATAACCCGTCATCAGGATTTACCCCAAAAAGGTATTAGAAGCACTTTATCAGCCTGCTAATGCCCAGTTTAAACCACTACAGGGTTTTTTCCATTTCCCTGATGAAGTTGGGGGTTTAAATGTAAGTCCCCTGCCCCGTCTGATACTTATTTGCCATAGTCTTCATCTTCTGCGTCACTCTCATTGGTCTCGGACAACTGGTGACCTGCCGGCAGCTCCAGTGTTTCATGGAGCACTCCAGAGTTCACAACTCAATACAAGTGTATGAAAGCCTCGTTCTGGCTCTCATAGAGTTACACAGAGCTTGTGAAGAGAGTGGTGGTAAAAAAAGATAAAGCTGGTGGAAGGATAACACTAGAAGCAGGGAGCTTACATTTAAAGAACCACTCAAGTGCTGAAAAACCCCTCCCCTTCCCTCCCCTGTGGTGGTGCTTTAAAGGGGGTCATCCTATCATAAAAGATACATTTAATTATACACAAAATGTGTAAATATTTATGTAATTTACAGCTATTTTTTTATAATATCTTTTTTATTAATTTTTCAAACAAGACATAATATGACATGACATAACAGAGATGGTATCAAATGACAGTAATGAAAAGTACAATCTAGTAACCCCTCTTCCGCCTTTTCCTTTATAACAGTCCCCCAACCCTCCCCTCAAACAATATTATTCTTCACATTCATTACAATTGTTCGTTGTATGAAAATAGTACGTGTCTCCAGTTGCAGTCTCTCTCTTTCGTGTATATTAAGTAGTTTAAAGAGCCACAGCATTATGTATTTCTGTGAGTAACTAATATCCGATTTATTCAGGGTGATTAAATATTTCTCATTTTCCTATATTTTTAATGCTCCCAGCGTTCCTTTTAGATCCTCGATAAGGTACCAGTTAGAGTGTCTGAACGGGGATACTGTCTGCTCCAGCTCCTCTCGCGACAATTTGCTTAATATAAAACTCTTCCATGTATTGAAAAATTTACTTGTCAATAAATCTTTTTGTCTCTCAGCTTCCAATCTTTCTATTCTCATTGACGCTTTTAAGACCTGGAGCAAGTCAGAGACCCCCGGACAGGTTGTAGACAACCAATCTCGAAGTAATATCTTCTTACTTAGTAAGGCAATGATATGGTATAATCGTGCTTTAGCCCCTTTCCATTCGTCAGAAGTCGGAATATGAAGTAACCATGATTTGGGGTCAACAGATAATTCCTGACCCGTAATTTCTCTCACAACCCCTTTCACTAAGTTCCAAAATCTGACCACCTCTGGGCACGTCCATATGCCGTGTGTGAAGTCTGATCGATGTAAGCCACATTTTGGACAGTTTTGTAATCTCTCTGGGACATTTGTTGTCGGGGCTATGTTGAATCCATAGATTGCTCTATGCATTACCCGGAACTGCGTGTCCCTCCATTTTTCGTTGTGTATGAGTTTTCTAAATACACCCCATCCCTGCAGAATCTCTTCTTCCCTCTCTTCCTCTGTTATTAGATGTCTCCATCCCTTAAATAATTTTCTCGACTCTATTACAGGGTATACTTCACGCAGAAAGTTGTATATGTATGAGATATTTAATTGCGAGAGTTGGGTTTGTGTTAATTTGTCCCAGGGATTGGAGATGCATTCTTGTGTCACATCTTGTAATTTCTGTAGGACATGATAGTGTAATTGTTTATATTGTATTAGTTGAGTAAGTGGGAGTTCGAAGTGGGCCATTACCTCAGATCCTGACATCCACCTTTTTTCCTCCTTCTGTAGTAAATCTCCCAGTTTCCTAATACCTTTTGCCCCCCACGTCCGAAATAGGGAATTTTCTCTACCTAGTTTGAAACTAGTATTTGCCCAGGGGTTTAGATATTTAGATATCTTCCACGCCAATCGTAATTTTTTGCGAACGGCTTTCCAACACATGGCCGTGTCTCTAAACAGTAATGAATTTTTTATGTATTGCGGGGTATCAGACCAGGACGCATGGAGCAAACTGGCCAGATCCCACGGTCGACAATATTCTTGTTCCACTTTATAGTTGGAGTGTTTTGAAGTGCCATTCAGCCAGTCCACCACATGTCTAGAGATGCAGGCCAGGTTATATCCCTTGATATCTGGTAGGTTAAGACCTCCCATTTCTTTAGGTAGCATTAGTGTGGTTTGTTTAATCCTAGCTCTCTTGCCATTCCATATAAATTTAGTGATAGCTCTGTTCAATTTCAACAGATCATCGCGCCGCAGTAGGAGAGGGAGTGTTTGCATTGGGTATAATAACCGAGAGAAGCTGATCATTTTGACCAAATGGCATCGTCCTAACAGCGAGAGGGGCAGATTTCTCCATCTTTCCAGTTCTAACATTATTTTTCGTATTAATGGGTCATAATTGAGTGAATATATTGCTGCTGGCGCTTTGCTCAAATGTACCCCCAGATATTTGATATGATCATTTTTGATTGGGATTCCCAGCGTTTTTTGCATATTGTTATCTGGTCCTGAGTTCCTCCTGGAGGCCCCTAAATTTAAGATTTCACACTTGTCTTTGTTAAGCGTGAAACCTGAGAAAGTGGCGTATATCTCTAATTGATTTAAAAGGTATCGTAGATCTCTATTTGGGCGATTAAGATATAGGATTATGTCATCTGCAAATAATGCCGAATATAGAGGCGTGCGCCCAACTTTAATTCCTTCAAAAGCTTCTCCCCCATTAAGGTATCGTGATAAGGGTTCTATAGCTAGATTGAAAAGTAGTGGGGAGAGTGGACACCCCTGTCTTGTCCCCTCTGTAGTAGAAAGGAGTCAGAAAGGAAGCCAGGTGTGTACACCCTCGCCCGTGGGTTATGATATAGGGTGGTCAAGAACGTACGAAAGGGTCCCTGCATTCCCAGTGTGTCGAGCACTACATTTAACCAATCCCAATTAACGCTGTCGAATGCCTTTTCGGCATCCAACAAAAGCAGAGCTGGGGGGTCCTGTAAATCTCCATTATAATTTTTGACTGTGTCCAGTGTCAGGATGGTCTTTCTTATATTCCCCACTGCCGATCTACCTCTGACAAACCCGGACTGTTGTGGTTCAACAAGGCGTGGTAAAATTATCGCTAATCGCTCCGCCATGAGTTTCGACAGTATTTTCAAATCCTGGTCTATCAGGGATATGGGCCTATAATTTGATGGGTCAGTTGGATCTTTTTCTCCCTTGGGCAATAATTTAATATAAGCTGTATTGGATGTGTCAGACAATTTTTCTCCTTTCAAGATAGCATTAAACAAAGACACCAAACATGGCGCTACCTGTTCCCTTAGCTCCTTGTAATATTCTCCAGGGAAGCCGTCCGGGCCCGGGGCTTTATTATTCCCCAGTTTATTTATGACCTCTAGTGTTTCCTCCAGAGTAATTGGGCGGTTCAATTCGGTTAGTTCATCTTCAGTAAGGACAGGCAGCTCGATTCTCCGTAGCCATTCTCTACCCTTATCTGGTCCCGTTGGCTTGGCAGAGTATAATTTGGAATAATATTTTCCCAACAATGTATTTATCTTTTTTGGGTCTGATGTATTATTCCCATTCCCGGTCTTTAGGGATGTAATCGTGTTGTGTGGGCGCTTTCCTCTAGCTAGATTGGCCAATATTTTTCCTGACTTGTCTCCAAATTTGTATAAATTCACCTCCCAGTGAGCTTTTCTAAGAATCTCCCTCTGTCTCGCCCAGGCCTCAAACTCCCTTTTCGTCCGCAACCACTTCTCTTTCGTCTCGTCAGTTGGTGTCGCCAGAAATTGAGTGTAGTCGTCTCTCAGTTCTCTGCTACGTGTTTTAAATTGTTCTTGAGTTTTACGCTTCATGGTGCGGGTATAGGCCATTATTTTTCCTCTCATTACTGCCTTGCTAGTCTCCCAGTATAACCGTGCATTCTTGACATGTTCCAAATTATCTAAGGAGAATTCTGTCCACCATTCCTTCAAGAGCTTAGCGAAGTTTTCATCTTGTCGCAAGTATGTCGGGAATCGCCATAAAAAGTCTGTGCCATGCGGGTAGAGATCCCTCACGGTCAGGGACACCGGGCTATGGTCGGATATAACTAAATTCTCTATGACTATGTCCTCAACCCTGTCCAGCATAGTGTCCCCCACCATGAGCATGTCCAGCCTAGACCACGAGTCATGTGGGTGAGAATAGTGCGTATATTCCCTTTCTTGCGGATGAAAAGCCCTCCAAGCATCACAAAGGCCCGTATTATCCATCAGTTGAATCAACCCCCTTCCACTCCTATCTTGTGCGACATTATCCAAATCCGACCCTAGATGTTGGTTTTTCTGCCTGTCTTCTCCTGGTGATATTACTGTGTTAAAATCGCCTGTTAATACTTTATTGTTTTCACCGTCTGTCAATAACCTTTCTTCTACTTGCATAAAAAATTTTATCCTCTCTGTATCTGAATTGGGGGCATAAATATTGTAAAGACTTAATCTACCTAACTGGCACTCAAGTGTTACATGTATCAGCCGACCGGCGTCATCTCCTTCCTCCGTTATCAGTTTGTGGGAGAAAGCTTTGTTGACGAGGACTAAGACCCCTGCTTTTTTCTCTACCGCTCCTGATCCCCAGATTGCTCCTACCCATAATTTTTGCATTCTAAAAAAATCATTCGTCGCAAGGTGAGTTTCCTGTAAAAAAGCGATATCTACATTCAATTTCTTTAGATGCCTGAGGATCATGGAACGTTTTTTCCGGGGAGCGTAACCCTTTAACATTCCATGTAACGATATTCACCATTATGAATGAGTAATAGTTGAATTAACATTGTGTAACGGACTCTTATAGATTGTATAAGAAAGCACCACATGTTGTGGGATAAAGGGTAGCAGCAACCTTCATCAACTAGTTTCAGAATAACCAAATCCCATACGTTTTCCCCTGATAGAAACAAAATTTTTGCCAAACTTATCAAACTTATCAAACCCCGCACCCCCTCATATTTCCCCCTCCCTTCCCTCCCCATTAACCAACAACTCATGTGGTAGACTTCCAAATTCTGATCAGGACACATCCTAACCGCTATCTCCTACCCAACGGCTAATTAACAATATATAGTCTCTGCCATCCCGCTAATGAGGGTGCGGAGGAACGTACAAAATTAGTCTTGTGTCATCTGTCCCCCGGATTGAATCGGAATATGTGAAACACTACATCAAACCAGAGGATACTGCTATAGTGGAATATTGTATAAAGTAGACACCGTCCCAGCTTACTGCATATGAAATATAATCAATACGGCCAAAAAGCAAGTGGCCATAGAGAGGAGAAAAAAAAAAAAAAAAAAAAAAAGAAGAAAGGGATAAGAGAACTTATTTATATCACCGGGTGCATCCTTTTTTCCCTTCCAGTTGGGTACGATTTCAGTGGTCGAATTAATCCTGCTATTGTCCTTGGACTCGGCAATTAACTCACTGCTTTCTCATTCTTCGGCTTTTCAGTTTGTAACGACTTTTTTCAGTCATTCATGTGCAATCTCGATGATCCTCTTCTTCATTCTGGTTCTCCTGCTGAAGTTGATCTGAGCGTTGTCGTTCTTCGGACGTTGTTGCACCAATCTCTCTTGCCGACCGAAGGGCCGATGATCTTTCCTCAGTTTGTGTGACCGGCCTACCAGATTTAGTACGCGACTCCTCCATGTTGCGATCTCGACGTGTAGGCGTGTGATCTCTCGCATTTTCTTTTCTCATTGCTTGTGGATCGCGATCATTTTTCCCTGTGTTAGTCTGCGTCAGCTGATGCATAGCGTCTTGTGCGTTATGGAATGTTCTGAGTTTGCCATCTGGGCCTCTGTATTTTAGGATGGCGGGAAATGACAGCTGAAATCGTATGTTACGCTTGTATAAAATACTGCAAGCTGGGCTGAATGCTTTCCTCCGCTTCGACACTTCCACAGAATAGTCTCCATATATTCTGACCACATGGTTATGTATCAGTAGGGGGCGTCGTAGGCTCTTAAATGACTGGAGTATTTGTTCATTATCTCTATAATCTAAATATCTGACCACCACTTGACGAGGTGATCCTTTTGCATTAGTGCGTTTGTCGTTGTCGTGTGTGTTTATTTGTGAGTGTCCAGATCTCTCTCGTGCTTGAGCCGAGTTCTCCGGGGGGGTACCGACTCTATGTGCTCTTTCAACTCTATATTTGTGGGGGAACCCCAAGGCGCGAGGTATATCTCTTTCACATATGTCAATTAGTTCGTTATGCAGGATAGATTCAGGGAGGCCTACTATCCGTAGATTGTTACGCCTCGACCTATTTTCTAAATCCTCCAATTTTTCTTTATTATGCTCAGATGATAACATAAGATCTGCCACCAGAGATTCTAGCTGCATTATTCTGTCCTCAGAGTCTGATAATCTCTGCTCCAGCTCATCAAGTCTCTGTGAATGCTCTGCAGTTGTGGCTTGTATGCCTTGTAGAGCTTCTTGTATGGCCTCTTTAATCGTGCCCCTTAGCTCCTCAGCTAGATATGTTGATGCTTCCCTTGCTAACAGTTTGTAGTCTAGATGTGGTATAGTTTGAGGCACTGCATCTTCTCTTACATGATCCTCAGTATGGCACAATTCCTGCCCCCTCTGTTTACCTCCTGTTTCTGTGTTCCCAGCGTTTGGTACGGTGTCATCTTTCTTCCTTTTGTCCTCCTGCCTCGTGTCGCGCTGTCCCTCTGTGCTCTTCCCGCCGGGCGCCATCTTTCCTGCCCCCTTCGCCTGTGTGCTTGGAGATCGCGATTGATCTCTAGCACCTTCCGAGCTCCGGAGCCACTTTTCCATCTTACCGGGCGCCGCCGGCATCGTTACTGACCTCCGCACGCTCATTTTGATGGTATTGAGCGATTCAGGCACGGTGCGGGTGTATGAAATCGCCGCGGGCAGCGGGAGCTGTTTCTCAGCCCTGCGTCCTCATTCAGGCCGGAACCGGAAGTCGATCTTGGTTTTGATCACAGTATAAGTAGCATTAGGAGGCTTGTCTTGGGCTTTCCACTCTACATCTGTTACTGCAGGAACATCCCCCAGGCCCAATTTACAGCTATTAAAATTATGCTCCATTCAAAAATGAACCACCTTTCATTTCTGGATAAGGCTCCTGGGCATTAAGTCAGTGAATTTTACTCTCCATCACAGTGGCTGTACTTGCAGTTCCTTTCATCCTAAAATAGATCCCTGGTGTACAAAGTATAATTGAGACACTGCTCACGCTCACACAGGTCTGACAGCACGCGCAAGGTCCAGAATGCGGAGACACGTGTGCAGGGATTGCAGACATACTCCCGCCGCTCACACAGGTCAACCAGCACGTGCAGGATCCAGAATGCTGAGACGTGTGTGCAGGGATTGCAGACACACTCCCGCCGCTCACACAGGTCAACCAGCACGTGCAGGATCCAGAATGCTGAGACGCGTGTGCAGGGATTGCAGACACACTCCCACTGCTCACACGTCTGACAGCATGTGCAGGATCCAGAATGCTGAGACGCGTGTGCAGGGATTGCAGACACACTCCCACTGCTCACACGTCTGACAGCACACGCAGGATCCAGAATGCTGAGACGCGTGTGCAGGGATTGCAGACACACTCCCACTGCTCACAGAGGTCTGACAGCATGTGCAGGATCCAGAATGCTGAGACGCGTGTGCAGGGATTGCAGACACACTCCCACTGCTCACACGTCTGACAGCACACGCAGGATCCAGAATGCTGAGATGCGTGTGCATGGAGTGCAGACACACTCCCACTGCTCACACAGGTCTGACAGCACGTGCAGGATCCAGAATGCTGAGACGCGTGTGCAGGGATTGCAGACACACTCCCACCGCTCACACAGGTCTGACAGCATGTGCAGGATCCAGAATGCTGAGACGCGTGTGCAGGGATTGCAGACACACTCCCACTGCTCACACAGGTCTGACAGCATGTGCAGGATCCAGAATGCTGAGATGCGTGTGCAGGGATTGCAGACACACTCCCACTGCTCACACAGGTCTGACAGCATGTGCAGGATCCAGAATGCTGAGACGCGTGTGCAGGGATTGCAGACACACTCCCACTGCTCACACGTCTGACAGCACACGCAGGATCCAGAATGCTGAGACGCGTGTGCAGGGATTGCAGACACACTCCCACTGCTCACACAGGTCTGAAAGCACGTGCAGGATCCAGAATGCTGAGACGCGTGTGCAGGGATTGCAGACACACTCCCACCGCTCACACAGGTCTGACAGCATGTGCAGGATCCAGAATGCTGAGACGCGTGTGCAGGGATTGCAGACACACTCCCACCGCTCACACAGGTCTGACAGCTGGGTGGGATTGTTCCGCTTCTACTGCAAGCGCTGTCAGACCTGTGTGAGTGCCAGGAGTGTTTCTGCAATCACTGCCCAAACTCCCCAGCATTCTGGATCCTGCATGTGGTGTCAGTCCTGTGTGAACGCGTGACAATGCTTGAGATAGAAATGGAATGTGATTAAGGGGACATAAGAGTCACAAAATGCTACAAATAAATTAAAATAGGGTGGACCAATTTTATGATGAACACCAGCCACGAGCGAAAAAGATTTGGCTAGCAAAATGCACAAAATGTATTATATTTGCACCCTTACATTTGTAGGAATTAGGGCTGACATATCTTTTGCCAGCATGGCAACTCACTGTGTATTTCCCCGAAGAAAGTAGGCAAAGAGAAATAAGCTCTGGGTTTAAAGGGGAACTCTGGGGAGATAAAAGATTTTTGTATTGTCCCTGCCCTCCTGCATGATGAAACAGAGCAGTGCACTAGAGTTCTAGGATCTATAAGATCACTCATAAATCAATAAAATCATACCTGCTCCTCAACTCTCACCCCTCCCTTCAGGGACAGAGAAATTCAGTCATGCATAGAGCTAAAGTTTAAGGGAACAGGGCGCTACTAAGTTGATATGGGGGAGGGGAGACTATGGCAGTGCTGAAACAACGAATGCAGTGCTCCTAGCCTGATACATGACAGTACACATTATACACCATCATATCATTGTACAGCAAAAGATTACAGTGTGCATTTATTTTTGCTTGGTGACATGCTTGCTATTTGAAGGGAGAACACCCCGGTTCATACTTTACATAGAATGGTATATCAGGGGCAGGATTGTAGTGACCATGGGGTCGGTGGCCATGCCCCCTGCCTATGCAAAAGTATGAGGGGGCAAGATTGAAAGATGATCATGGAGACCCCAGGGTCCACGACCCCACACACCTCCTGTCACTGCTGCAAAATGAGGCTGAATTTCTCTGTGCCCGATGAAAGGGGTGAGAGCTGAGAGGCAGATATAATTTTATAGAATTATAAGCGATCTATAGATCTTAGAACTGTAGTGCCCAAGCACCCTAAAAACAAACTCTTTCTTTTGCTCCTATCTCACCTATGCGAAGCCTCCAAGAGATTTCCTCAGGACTTAACCATCAAAGCGACTATTCAGGCTTGGAAACTCTTCACATCAAAAGCAAAAGAAACCTCAACAGTACTAAAACCCAAATGCTGCTCACGGACTTAACAGATGACGGATGTATTCTTTCTTCGGAACTTGTCATCCTCCTTCTTGATACTGAACACATCCCCCCTCACTATAGACCTCTGACGGTTCACATTATCTTAACAGCAAAAACACTCGTCGCATCGATGTGGAGAGACACCAAGGCACCCTCGTTCTCTACTCTTCTAGAGAAGGTCTCTGCACACAATGCTTACGAGCTATCCTACGCACTTAGGCACAAATCAATTAATAAATACAATAAAAAATGGGGACCTTGGAACAGGCTATTTCCCTCTAGTCACTTCCCGAACGTGCAAGTCTAAACACACATGAACTGTATGGACCAAGTCATTCACAAGCACACTTCCAAACTCTTGAACAGTGATGACTCTTCTCCTCCCTCTTACCCCTTCCCCTTCCCTCTCGACCCTTCTATCCTCCCCCCTCCCCCTTTTAACCAAACATCAGAATTTTTGTTTATTGAATTATATTATTCAATTAGTTATAAAAGCTCATAAATTATGAGATGTGTTGTTAACCTTAACTATGCTGATTTATCGCAGACTTGTCCTATGCTCGTTGGCAAGGACATTACCTTACCTGTTTTGTTTGAACTAACTGAAACTGCCGCAGACTCAGTTATATCATATGTATGTTTAATCGTTTACCTTGTATTATAAAACTCAATAAAAACTTTTGAACAAGAACTGTAGTGCCCAGCTCTGCTTCATCATTTAGGAGGGCAGGAATAGTACAAAAAATGTTTAATCTCCCCGGAGTTTCCCTTTAAAGGAAGGTGGGGTTGGGACATTTTACAAGAAAAAAGATCAATAGTGTGGTACAAGGTTTCTTGTTTTAGAGGATCTGTAACAGATGTGACAGATCAGGCTGGAATGGGTTCTAGTAGACACAAATGTGATGGGTCTCCAAAAAATGGACACCTGGGTATTTGAACAATCCAAATTTTTTTGCTGTCATAATTCTATGTCTTGTATTCTGCAAGAAAGTCATGTAAATTAGATTACTGTAAACTCTAATTTATGAAATGATACCAGTGTAGCAGGGGTGGGGAACCTCAGGACCCAGGCCTCGATGACCTTTTATGCGGCCCCCAGGAATATTTCTGGGGACCGCCATGCTCGGTCTGGCAGATGCATTGTGTCAACTTCCTGCCCTTTAAAGGGACACTGTCACCAGGTTTTTGCCATCCCATCTGACAGCAGCATAATGTAGAGATAGAGACCCTGATTCCAGCGATGTGTCACTTACTGAGCTGCTTGCTGTCACTTTGATAAAATTACTGCTTCAGATCTAGCAGTAAATGACTATGCTGGACTATTTGATTAGTCCTATAATGTTAATCTCTAACTGATTGAACAGTGATTTTATGAAAACTACACTGAGCAGCCCAGTAAGAGAAACATCGCTGGAATCAGGGTCTCTGTCTCTATATTAGGCTGCTGTCAGATGAGATGGCAAAAACCTGGTGACAGTGTCCCTTTAAATCCAGCTCTCCAGTGATCTCTATGCCCCAGCCTCAGCCTCCCTGGTGATGTATATGCTCATCATGTGATGTGTAGGGCTCTAGCAAACCTGGCAAAGCAGTTGACAAGCCCATGATCAATATCACCTAACATCACAGCCACGCAAAAGAGAAGCCATCATAGTAGGGGTAAGTTCATTGTTTAACCAAATATAGCTGGTAATTTTCAAGTCAATCATTTTGTGCGGGCCCCGAAGGATGGTAGAAATTTCCAAATGGCCCCCCCCCGGCAGAAAAAGGTTCCCCACCCATGCAATATAGTGTTACTTGTACTACTGTTCCATAATATAAAATGCTACATGCAGATGACCCTTCGCTTAAATGTTTAACTTATTTCTGCCCTTTTTTGTTTTCTAAAATGAAGAGAACTTGTGTAAGACACTTACAGTTCCCTGAGATCTGTCTTTGACATCATACACAGACAGCTTAATCTGCGTCATCTGATTAATAAGAGAGTCCTGAAAGAAGGCAATGCTGCTTAGAAAGATAGGATTACTTGTCCCCTGTAAAATAAATTAAATTCAAACAATTGGTTAATTTTCCACTTTTGCAGTCAGGTACACATACCGGAAAAAATGGCAACAATATCTGTTACATTGTACAAAGCAAATGATTGTGTTTGACTTTCAGGTCCACGTGACATGACAGGCTCGGTGCCAGGCACAAGGCATTATGGTGTAACTTTTACTCGCCCTATAGTAACATAACAAGCTCAGCTCTTGAACTATAATGTAACCAGAAGTAGTGTCAACATAACATTAGCTATTTTAAAAGACAAAGAAGTAAATTAAATGGAACCGGTCACCATGAAAATGCATTCTAATCACTATATAGCATGTTATAGAGCAGGAGAGCGGCGTAAACTGATAAAACATTTTCTGAGATTAGATTAAGGCGGCCGTCACATGCTTCAATGTTGAGAGCGATATTGTTAGCGATCACGTGCACGCGCAATCGCTAACAATATCGTTCACATCGCTGGTGAGCTGTCAAACAGGCAGACTCACCAGCGATGTGGAGCAGCGAAATCGCTGGTAACTATGGTACACATCGGGTTACTAGGCGCCGCGCGGCGCTTAGTAACCCGACGTTTACCATGGAAACCATCTCCCAGCATAGGCTGTGCCGCTGGGAGATCGTTCATCGTGGTGTCACACACCATGATGATGCAGATTGATCAAGCGATTATCGCTTGATATGAGCTCCAGCTCACAAATCTGCGATCTAACGATCAAGCGATTTTACATTGTAAAATCGCTTGAATGCACGCAGCGATGCACAAACGATATCGCTTAAGCGATCAAAAAGCAGATCACTTAAACGATATCGTTCAAGAAATTGATGCGTGTGACGGCCGCCTAAGAATAACCTATGATTTATTCGTTTAGTCTTCTGCTCTTTCTGGGATTTTCAGTCCAGTGGGCGGTCCATTCAGTGACTGACAATTTCCTTTTTATAAGTGTGGATACAGATAGCTGTCAATCAATAATAGGACCACCCACCGGATCGAAAATCCAAGAGCAAACAGGTTTAAATGATGACAATACAGATAATAATAACTGTACAAAGTGAAAATCACATATTCCTTGTCCCGTCAAATTAAGGCATATGTGGTTCTAGATCATCCCTAATATTGCCATGCATAGTAGACAAACAAAGTGCCTCAAACTGTGATCAGGGGTTAACGAGCCAAAAGGGCCAACATAAAAAGGGAACTAGCATCCCATGCACATTAATTAACAGGGTCTGTGCTGTTAAAAGAAGACATAATGCTGCCTTCACTCTGCATGATTTGTGATCCGTGTCTATGTGTTTTAGAACTGATAGCCACAGATGTGTTTTGGCCTCCCATGTATCCCTATGGGTCCGGACTGGTCCTATATGGCCATCTGTGTGTGTCAGTTTTGTCACTGATCGTTTGTATCCGTTTTTTTCATGTAATTAGAATCAGAGACTGTTGCGATTTTGGGCTGCCTTGAAAAAAAGCAGATACAACGGATAGACACTGATCCGTAGCAATCCGTGTTAAATAACATGGATACCTATGGAGTGCGGATCCGTATGGATCCATGAAAAAAACGAATCTGTTTTGCTGTACTGAGCATGCTCAGAAGCAAGGTACAGCTCCTTCCACCCTTATCTCTGGTAACTGATGACAAATCTGTTAAAAAAATGGTTTGTGGACATCAGCTGCCATCCAATGGCACAGATCCGTGCCTGTCCGTGTGGTCTTTGAAATTCAAGGATCCACACGGACGTGAAAATTATGCAGTGAGAAGGCGGCCTTGTAGGTATAAGACAAATGAGAATATGTATACTAAATATATTAGTAGATTGACACAACCAATTGTGTTCAAACCTAGTGACACAAAGTAACTGAATCTGCTGTACTCCTCACATAGGAAACACTTAAAGCGTAACCGCCATTTAAATTTATATTTAATAATAATGTAGAGCAAGTGCTTTTAATAAA